>JAEIIH010034019.1:0-22870 GCA_018904745.1 Drosophila orosa | reverse complement strand
AGCAGTAACCTAGAAATACATATAGAGGGAATTTAATTAGACCCTCTGGCTAATAGTTTTCTTTCAGTGCACCCTGGCACATGTGCGTAGCCAACGTATTGGCATTGTCACTCATTCCGCCACCGAAATCTTGTGCATGGCTTCACGTAGCCAAAAACCAAAAACCAAATATCCAAATGGCCAAATGGCCAAATGGCCAAATGGCCAAGTATCCGAAGCACGCCCAGATCGTGGCTCATCTTGGGTTTTCGATTTCTGTTTTTTTTTTCGTTTTTTTCGCTGTTCCGCCTCATCTGTCGCATCTCGAAAACTCGTCCCAGAAGCCACGTTGCCACGTTGTCTGACGCAGAGACCCCTCCTCCTCCAACTTCTCCTCCGCCAAATATTACATTTTATGTAAATGCCGGTTTGGTGCGGCTCTTTGTTTTCCTATTGATCTGGTCCACTATGCAAATTAGGTCAGCATAAAAGAATAAATATATATGCTATATGGGCAGAACGCACAAAAGATTTTCCATCTGGCGAAATTTTTGATGTTGCCATAATTTGACAACAGGTTTCTTCGCACACGAGATTCTCGTAAAATCCCTTTTTTTTGGGGATGAACATGCGTGGAATTTTGGAATACAAATTTGCAGCATAAATAATTCAGAAAATCTCAGGTTCTTAGGTGAGTTCTTTTGGGGTCTTCTTAAAAATTAACAACTACAGCGCATCACAGCTCTTTAAAGAGCTAAAATCTGACTAAAACTCAAACTATTATTCTAGTTAGTCTGATTTATAATACATTTATTAATACAACTATAATAATTTAAAGAAGTTTCTAGAAATAATATAATAATAGTGCTTACAAAGCCTCTTTTTATTATTAATTTCTGTTAGTTTAATTACCTAAATCTCTATTGAATTCCCCTTACAGTTTAGTTACGCACTGTATTCTCCAAAAGCTGTTTATTTTTTATTTCTTCTTTTATCTTTCTCCCTGGAACCCCTCCCTCTTTTATTGACCGAACATGGCAAATATTAAATCATAGCCAATTTACACATTCCCATTTACAGATTTTTTGGTATTCATACCCTAAGAGAGAGTACTACGATTTTCGTCGGGAGTTTGCAATGCTACGAAGATCTATAATCTAATCTATACTTTTTAATCCTTAATCAGCTGGCCAATTTATTACACTTATTTATAGCTTTACACTTGTACCTTTTTAGATCGATTAAACACTGGGACTGTGGCCACAAAATAAATATAATTCTTAATTTTTATACCCTTGTGGGGGACTATAATTTCAGTCAGATGCTTGAAACTTAATGAAGGAGACATTTCCTATAAACCATATATATTCTTGAACAGCATCAAAAGCCCAATCGATCTCGCCATGTCCGGAGGAACAAAAAAAATTGGAAATTATTAAAATTGTCAAAAATTGGCAAAAATTTAAATCTTTTTAAATTTAAAAATTCAGTAAGCAGATATTTGAACCTTCTAAACCTTCTAACTAGCACAGAACTGCTTTCCGAATTGAAATTAATGAATTTTTGGCTTAGTTATGATTGATTTTCTATAAAAAATGGCAAACTGCAAGGGTATACATTGTTCGTCTTTCCGAAGTAAACTTTCTTTCTTGTTTATACTATTTGAACTCTTTTGGTTCCCCCAACATTATTTCTTTAGCCTTTGTGGTTTCGCATTTCAGTCGTGGCTGGAGGTACACAGAAAGAATTAAGTTTAAGGATTTCTGTATGTTTTCTTATACTTCTAAGGAAATTCAAATACCTATGAGAGAAATAAATATATTTTTTGAAGAATATGTATTTCTCCCTTCTTACAGTGCTTCTTCCAGTGGCTGAACAGTCTGAGATATGTATATATATTATATATAATGTATCTGTAGTATGTCTGGCGCTGGTCCAGCTCAGCCAATTTGCACCCAAACGAACGCACAGCATTCTCGGGCGAACATTTTGGGCTTGGCTCTTGTGACTTTGACTTTGGCTTTGCTTTTGGCTTTTGGCACTTGATTACCATTAACAGCATTGTTAGGGCCATGTGGCTTGCCACACGATCTGCAGTTGGGCTAACTGAATGCGTAAACAGGTGCCGGCCAAGACGGCCAAGACGGCCCAGACTCCCCAAGCCCAGGCCCAACTCTCGGTTTCATTCACGACCAATTCCAAGGCCGCCACTCGGGTTGAATGGGCTGGGCTTTTCTTCATTTTATTTTCTCTCTTTTTGGGGGGGTGGCGACTTCTTTAATAAGGTGCGAAATTTCATTTTGTAATTGCCAGGCGAGGAATTGCCACAGTCGCCGGGTTACATATTCAATGGCCAGCAGGTTGTGTTTATAAATAAAGCTTAAATATATTTCTTATAGAGTGCGAAAAGAACTTTAAGTTGAGTCCCATTTATAGTAGCTAGCACACTTTTGGGCGTCTTTTCTTTCATTTCTTTTATTAATCTAAATTTTAAATTAATATAAGAACCAAGTTTAAACATTATTTCATTAGTTAATTAGAGAAATTCATAAATTGAAGGTGGAAATTAATATTTTGTTCAGTTAAAAACTTTACAGCCAAATATCAGTTACCGTTTTCTGATATATCTTTACAAGTTTAAGTAAAGCATGAGTCAACCTTTATATATCATTAATTTACTTCATATTTAATTGAATATAAATATTATTTAAAAGACCCCAACATTATTCATATATTTAATCCATTTAATCCAAAGAGAAGATGTTTCTTTGGTTTCAAGTCGTTTCCTTATACATTTAATGTTTGTTTTCAAGTCGTTTCTTTAGTCATTTTATTAATTTATCATTTAATTACAAATCGTTGTTTAAAATTATACAAAAAAAAAATATACAAATTTCGTTTTTCAACAGAGTCCCGAGGCCAAGCCCAGGGGCGGTGGTGGTGCTCCAAATCCCAGGCCAAAACCACCTCCAGCGCCATAGCCAGCTCCAAAGCCATACGATGCGGGCAAGGCAGCTCCACCTCCATAGCCACCGAGGCCGCCAAGTCCACCGATTCCTCCTCCCAGTCCACCGCCAAAGCCACCCACAAAGCCAGCACCTTCGGCCAGGACAGGTGTCGCCACCGGGGTAGACACCGAGGTAACCACTGGCGTGACCACAGCCGAGGTGGAAATGGCTGGAGCAGCGCCCACAAAGCCGCCAGAGTAGCCGCCTCCATAACCTCCTCCATAGCCTCCTCCATAGCCGCCGCCATAGCCTCCTCCATAGCCGCCGCCTCCTGGCACCACCGACACCTTGATCACCTTCACCACGTTCTCGGGAGCATATCCATAGCCACCGCCATAGCCATAGCCCGAGCCGTAGCCCTGACCATAGCCATAGCTAGAGCCATAGCCTTGGCCATAACCATAGCCGGAACCATAGCCAGAGGCAGCTCCTCCGCCGAGCAAGAGATTCAGCTTGCCAAAGGTGGCCTCTCCAGGCTGAATCAAAGCCAGCACCAAGACCCAGGCCGCCGCCAATCCCACGTAGAACTTCATATTGATGATGAGGTTGAAGAGCGCTCTCAAGATGTCCCAGCTAATCCACTGCAAGTCGTCTACTGATGAACTCCGGTGACCGCAGCTCCGACTTTATACCCCTTCAACTGGCAATGGGCGACAATAGCCGGCGATTGTTCTGTCCCCAAAAAAACAAGTGTGAAATTACTCAAGGGGCTTCGAGAGGGCTCTGTCACAAACTATTTCTGTGTCAAAGTCAATTTTTCACTTATTTTACGAACCGCAAAAGGTTCCGAGTTTGCTTAGAACCCAAAACCCCAAGTAGAGGCCTCCAAAATGCGATCATCGTGGTCAGGAAAAACGGGTATAATTGTGTAAATATTGCAGCTTAAAGGGAATTAACACTTTCGCTTTCGGGCGCCGGATTATGCAAGCGGATCTGTGTGGCCAGCTAATGGATATAATCGATTCTGGACAACAGTCAGAGGGGCTTATGGGCGATCGAAACAAGGGAATTACTAGGGGTTAGGGAATGCCTGAATTGCTAAGGTTTAGTAATTACTTTAAGGGCACCAGGAGTAGGTGGAATATCTACATATCCCATGGATGATCATCATCAGCCCAGGCAGCAGTTAGATTGTCAAATCTTATAAAAGACCAACAAAAATACAATCCCAAAAAATTGGATAAGAAATTCCTAGTTTGTATTTGGAGTTTTTAGGTGTCCCTTAGACACACACGCCCGGTTTTCCGGCCATGAAGAAGCAAACCAGTGCCCTGAGGAATCTCCGCCAGAGGCAGGGTGGCAGCACAAGCAGCGAGGATGACTCGGTGGCCAAGCACATAGCCTCGCCCCTCAAAAAGAAGCGTCTCAAGAGCTCCAAGCCGCAGGCGGGCATGTTCTACAGCACGGACTGGGCCAAGACGGCGCTGGTCAGCAATTTCCAGAAGCGGGGATGGCAGCAGGTGCCTGCCTATGGTGGCGACTGGAACTTTTACTGGGCCGGCACCCACAACTGTCGCTACATCTTTGGCATCGATCATCCCTATCGCATGCGATCCGATCAGTGGGTTTGCCTGGCCAAACCATCTTCCCTTCGATCGATCTTCCTTATTATTTCGTTCTCCCCCTTTCAGAATCATCAACCACTTTCCCAACTCCATTGAGCTCTCACGCAAGGATCTGCTGATCAAGAACATCAAGCGGTATCGCAAGGATCTGGAGCGGCGAGGGGATCCCCTGGCACAAACTCTGTCGCCAGACACCAAGCTGGGCGTAGGCGGCACGCGGTATAAGCATCTGGACATTATACCCATGACTTTCGTTCTGCCCGCTGACTACCACCTGTTCGTGCAGGAGTTCCATCAGAGTCCCGCCAGCACATGGATTGTGAAGCCCTGCAGCAAGTCACAGGGCGAGGGCATCTTTCTGGTGAACAAACTGTCCAAGCTGAAGAAGTACGCCTGCAAGGCCAGCACCTTCTGTCCGCTGATGAGCCGCGGCACTTGCGTTGTCGTGTCCAAGTACATCAAGAATCCGCTGCTTATCGGCGGCAAGAAGTTCGACCTGCGATTGTTCGTCCTGGTGACCACCTTCTCCCCGCTGAAGGCGTACCTCTACAGGGAGGGCTTCTGTCGCTTCTGCACGGAGAAGTACGACCATGCCGAGATCGATAATGTCTTTATGCATCTCACCAATGTCAGCATACAGAAGACCAATGTGAGCTGAAAGCTATATGTATTCTTATGTATACTATATATTGTCCCTGCAGCAAGAGTACAACTCCATACATGGCGGAAAGTGGCCACTGCAGAACTTGTGGCTCTATCTGGACAGCCTGCGCGGCGAGGGCATCTCGCAGCAGCTGTGGCACCGCATCTCGGAGACCATCCGCCACTCCCTGGATGCCGTGGCTCCGGTAATGGCCAACGATAGGCACTGCTTCGAGGTGTATGGCTACGACATCATCATTGACGATGACCTGAAGCCCTGGCTGATTGAGATCAATACCTCGCCGTCCATGCACTCGACCACTGCCAACGATCGCATGCTCAAGTCGCGGCTGATAGACAATGTCCTGAACGTGGTGGTGCCGCCCCATAGCCTGCCCGAGTGAGTATCTAAGGAATACTAGGAATTGTATTTATTCTTCACCAATCGTAGCGATCACTGGGACAAGAACCCACGTCCGGAGCTGCTGAAAAACTTCACCGTGCTGCTGCCCATGCCACTGGTTAAAATACAGCCGGCGACGGCGGCTGTGGTCAGGTCACCCAAGAAGCGGCCCACCCGCCGAAGGAGAGCTGCCGCCTCCAGGCAGATTCCTCCAGAGGATTCCTCGGTTGTTGTTGGTCAAAGGTACAGGTGAAAGCAAGGACACTGACACTGGAAGCTGGCTCTGGTGTTTATGGAAATGTTTAGCTTTTAATTCGCACAAATTACTCTTATGGATTATACAAAATTATGGTATATCGTATATATTCGCTATACATATGGGCTTAGGCTCTAGCTATGTGTGTAATCGAATGGTTCGTATCGTGTGTGTTCTTAAAACTAAGTGAAGCTTGTCTTTTTAGGGACCTTCGGCAGACGAGAGGTCGGCTCGCAATTGTATATATGTAGTATGTATGCTTATATGGGAGCACAAAAAAAAAAGATGATTCACTCTACACACTCATATAGTCTACATGTATATGATGCGGGTGGCTCGAAGTTTTACTTTGTTTGCACACAAATGGCGTCCGCTTTACAGCTAACAAGAAAAAAAAAAAAAAAACAAACAAGTTTCTATGTACAAATTAAAAGGGAAACGTAAGAAACTAAATGAATAAAGAAATATATATAGAGAGAAGATATTTCTCAATGGATTCTGTGTAATTTTGAATGGGGTTTCTGGCTTTGCGGAACTAATTATGTTATTTACAAAGGCGGTTTGACTTAGACTTAGACTTAAAGCTTAGTGCGGATCGCATATCCATTTTTTAACAATTAAATCTAAGCTAAGCAGACTGACGCAGATCGGTCGTCGCGCTTTACAAGGGAATACTATCAATGTTACTCGTTACTCGTTACTCTCTTGGCTTCGGGTTCTCCTTCGAATATATGCATATATTTATATGTATTTGTTGTGATTAATGCTAACTTAGCCTAGATGCGTCAGGGTGGGTGTGAAATTTGATTGAATTCGTGTTCAGATCTAAAAAACAAATTATTCGCTGCTCGCTGCTTAATATTCTTCTGTCGATAATCAAAATATTAAGTATAGATACGTTTTCGTGGCTTAGCAAAAAATATATCACGAATTACACTTAGTGATGATGGTTTATATTCTGGTAGCATATAGATACGATAAATATTCTCCATTTGGTTTTTGAGAGGTTCACAAAAATGTACATATATTGCACCTCGAACTTGGCAATAAATCTAGGGATTTATATGATCCAACAGCAAACCACAATTTCACATAATATATATTCTGATTATTCTGATGATTTTCAACCCCTACCCCCGGGGGATGTTTACAAATGTGTGCTTATCTTAAATATTTTAAATATATATATGAAAGCTCAGCACTCGGTGGCGTAGTAGAAGACCTCCACCTCCTCGCTAACCTCGCTGAGAATGGCCCCATGGTCCCCAGCCCCAGCCCCAGCCCCTGCACCAGCTTCTAATCCAGATCTGGGTCCGCTTTTGGCGAGAACATCGCGAGTGGCGCGCGCATGCGCCAGCACCTATAGTCACACCTTAGAGGCATGCGGCTGGGAGCCGGCGGTGCTGCCGTATTGCGCCTGTCCGGACATCTTTTGCACGGTCTGGTAGGTGGGCTGCGACTGCGACTGCGACTGCTGCTGTTGCGACTGCTGCTGCTGCTGCTGCTGGAGGAGCAGGTGGGCGGGTATGCCGCTCTGCTCGCGTATGGTCACCTGGGTAACAAAGGGTCCGCGACTGCGGGCGCTGCTATTCAAGCTAGCCGGCGAGTAGCCGTTCATGGCCGCCGCCTTCCAGTGCGGCACATTGATGGGCGACGAGGACGAGGAGGCGGCACTGCTGCTGTGACTGTGCTTGATGCTGCCCACGCGCTGCTGCTGCACTGTCTCGTACTCGTAGTAGCTGCTCATGGGACGCATTCCGTTGGCCTGCGACTGCGGCTGGGCGCCGCCAGGCTGGGATCCCGAGCTGGTTGAGTGCATGCTGATGTCCTGAGAGCGGGCACTGCGCTGCGAATGGTAATGCTGATGGCGGCGACTAAAAAGAGAGCAAACGGAGTTAGCCAAGAGTGTAAATAGTGATTTTCTTCCACCAAAAACTAAAAATAAAATTAAGTTTAAAGAAGGTTTGGTTGCCTTGCTGCGAGTGTTACCTTTCCGCCTCCACCTTGATGCGCTGCCGAATCACCTGCTGTCGCATGCACTCGAGCGTTGACTCCGAAAGCGTTTCCGAAATGGAGCTAATCGAATCGCCTCGACTGTTTTTTATGCATATTTTTGTACAGTGTAGATGTTAGTGGTACGTGTGTGTGTGCGTGTGAGGGTGTGTGTGTGTGGTGAGTTACACAAAAACATACAACAACAAACATAGACAAAGAGCCACGGATTAGACAGAGAAAGAGAGAGAGAGAAATTCAACACAAACAAAATGAGGTTAAATGGGTTAATAAATCGTAACAAACTAAGTTTAAGTACATGTTTAAATATGTGTTTAAATATGTGTTTAAATATATACTTAAATACATATTTAAATATTTATATACATGTTTAAACACAAGCCAAATCTTTGTTAGTTAAATGTTAAATAGTACATTCCTTCACCCTTAAAGAAAGCCATAAGGTACAAGAGGTTTCTCACCTTATCTGATGAAGCTGCTGCTGCTGCTGCTGCTGCTGTTCCTGGTGCTGCAGATCCTCGTAGTTGGCGTAATGCTGATAGCGATGGTTGAAAATGTCATTCTGGTGGATGCCACCATTCAGCTGAGCGGCAGCACTGATCACCACCCCGTTGGGAGCTGGCAAAGGTGGCGGCGGCTGATACGCCGGCGGCTTGCCATTCCGCTCCAAAGCGGCCAAAGCAGCTGTGGGTACTTGCATCATTTTGGGCATGTGCTGCTGCTGCTGCTGCTGCTGCTGTTGCTGCTGCTGCTGCGGGGAGGTGGCTGATGAAACCACCGAGCTGGGGGGCGATATGGGCACCGCATATGTGTCCACTGGCACAACGCCATCCTTGCGATTCTTGCCAAAGCGGAACATGTGCCCGATGCCGCGCAATATGCTCGGCTTCTTGGCCCGCGACGATTTGCTGCCATGCTTGCCATCGTTCAGGGAACTCTGGAAGGGTCCGTTGCGCTGCGAGGCGAAGCCACCTTCGTGGTCGCCCTCCTCCAGCAGCCACGTCTTGCGGGGCTCTACAAGCAATTGAATAGAATTAATCACAGAACCATATATAGTTGCCATTTGGAATACTCACTGTTGGCATCCGGCTCACTGACTACCGCCGCTCGCAGGCTATCCTCCCGGCCCCGACCCCGCGGTGCGCGCAGAGCATGATGCCCGCGCGGCTCGTCCGACATCTGCAGCTCCTGCACCATCGTCTGCAGCGACTCCAGCGACGAGGACTTCTTCATGCCCAGCGAGGGGCCCAAGTCGCCCAGCTGATCGCGGGCCTCCGCCTCGGCGGCGGCAGCCAACTGCTGCTGCGACTCGCGCTGCTCAATGCTGGACGCAGTCTTGGCATGCTTGTAGCCGGAATTGAACTGGGCATTGGCACTGGCAATGCGAGCCGTCAGCGACTCAATGGAGCCGCCGTACACCGCCGACTTGGTCAGCTGGATGCGACGCTCGCGATCGCGCTCCTCGCGCAACTTCTTATTTCGCTGATATGTGCCCGTCTCCCGGGCATCCAGCGCCGCATGATGCTTCTCCGAGATGCTGCGACGTCCCAGGGCGTCGCGTGAAAAGTGCTCCACCCCCGAGTTGGTCTCCAGGCTCAGCTGCGACGAATAGGTGGCATCGAAGTTACTGGACGATGAGGGAGTGCCCGGCACAACGGCATTGCTGGCCACCGGTCCCACCTGCTGGTTGACGTTGGCGTTCATCGGTTGCGATGAGTTGGCGCTGCTCGCGTTGCAGTGCTGTCCATCGTGCGAACGCGCCGGCAGGGTTCTGTTTGTGTTTAGGATTTACAATTCCCAATTAGTAATTGAATTCTCTTTGTAAATGAGTTGAACTTACGGTGACATGGGCTCGGCATCGTCCTCGATGAGCAGCGCCGTATTGCCGTGGCCCGTGAGCAGGTGCAGCTGCGCCGGTGACCAGTTATCGTTGGTGGCCATGTAGTAGCTCTCGTTCCGCAGTGCTGCACTGTTGCAAATGGGCGCCGGCGGCAGGCGACGCTGCTGATGCGAAGACTGTGCCTGCTGTTGGTGCTGCTGCTGCTGCTGCGAGGGATGTGGCTGCTGCTGGAGCTTCTGCTGCGAAGGCTGCACTGAGTTCGAGGAGCAAATGCCACCGGTTAGACGATCCAAAACGGGATTGCTCCATCTGCATTACGAAAAAGGTATTCACATAAAGACCAAGGCAAGGATAAAAGCTGATGGTGAGCTATAAAAGGAGCCCCTTCTCACCTATTCATCTCATTGCCGGCACCGCCTCCGCTGCCACCGCCATTGCAGCGCTGCTCTCGCTTCTCCGGACTCAGGTAGATGACCGTGGCTCCGGAATTATCGCTGGCATTGGAGCTGCTGTTGTTGTTATTGCCGTTTGCCTGGGAATTGGAGTTGCTGCCGCTGCCGCTGCTACTGCTATTGCTATGGCTGTGACTGTGACTGTGACTGTGGTCCAGTATGTCACTGGAGCTGGCCGAGCGCAGGATCTTGCGACCCACCAGCAGGGTAATGGTGCCCGGATGCTTGCCCGGCGTATTGACCATCGCCCGACGCAGCGTCTCCATGGCCTCGGCATTGTTCTGGCCGCGCAGCGACACTCCATTAACGCTCAGCAGCTGATCGTTCATCCGCAGGCGTCCGTCGCGGGAGGCAGCCCCGCCATGGATCACATTCTTCACGAATATGCCCAGGTCGCCGTCGTGCTTCATCAGCTGGCCATTGCTCCCACCAGAGGCGGCACTTGAGCCGGAGGCATTCAGATTCGAGCACGTCTTGCCCTTGACACTGACGCCCAGGCCGGCCTTTTCCGTGTCGTGGACGGGAATGTGGAGTGTGAGCTCCTCGCGGGAGTTCCAGCTATTGCTGCTGGGCGGCAGGCTGTCCTGTAAAAGGAATATTAAGGTTCAATCGGTTCTTAAACGGGTTTCTGAGGGACAAACTTACATTGGAAGCTGCTGACTCGCTGCCCGCATCGATAAAGTGCTGAGATTCGTTGAGCAGCTGCTGCTGCTGCTGGTGCTGGGTAAACAGGGACCTGGCGCTGCTGGACTTCTGCACCGGCACGGGCGGGGGATTGGCCAGTGCCGGGGGAGCCACAGGCATAGAGGCTGACTTCTCCGTGGGCTGCTCACCCGTCGATGATGGCTCAGCCAACTCCTGCTGGCGCGAGACCACAATTCGGACGGTGGCACCCGCTGGCATGCCCCGCAAAATGGCCACCACATCCGTTTGCGTCTTGCCCGTCATCGGTGTGCCGTCCACTTCCAGCAGGCGATCGCCGGGCTTGAGACGTCCATCCTCGATGGCAGCACCGCGCGGCAGGATGTTCTTGATGTAGATGGGACAGTGGCCGCCGGCGGGATTGTCGCGCGTGGTGACCGAGAAGCCCAGGCCGTTGGGGCCCTTCTTCAGCAGAATCTCGATCTTGCGGCCCAGCTTGCGGGTGTTGGCCACCTGCAGCGAGGTGCCAACGGGGGCGGCATGCGGCTTTCGGGTCGGCGAAACCGTTGCCACCTCCACCATCTCGGCCACCTTGGAGTCGCGCTGCTGGCGGCGATTGCGGTCGCCACGCAGCACCCTCACCCTCAGCTCGGAGCTCTCCAGGGCCCGACGGAGTTGCTCCTGCACCTGGGACTCGGTGAGTCCAATCAGCTTGATCCCATTGATCTCCAGGATGCGATCGTCGCGACGCAGCCGACCGCGTTCGGCGCGACTGCCGGGCTCCACGTGCTGCACCAGCAGTCCGCCGCCATGCTCCTTGTCCGGCAGAGCGGTGAGTCCCAGCGGACTGCCATACTCGTTGATAATCAGCAGCATCTCGCCGTCCTTCTCCCGGATCGACTCGTAGGCCTGGCCCAGCGGCTCCTTGCGCTTGGTCTCCCTGGGCAGGGATTTGCTGGAGTAGGCACCGAGTATGCCCGACGAGGATGACTGCTGGTAGGCCTGCTGGTGGGTTGGCTGCTGGGTCTGCAGCTTCTCGGCCGCCTCCATCCACTTGTAGCCGTTCCCATCGCCCAGAAACTGCATGGACAGGCGGCCGGAACGGGCGAATGGCTGGTGATTGCCCGCCGTCCCATTCACATTGGCGGCATGCGGCTGCTGGTGAAGCAACTGCTCCTTCAGCTGCTGGCTGGGATCATCCTCTTCCTCCCACTGCGGCGACAGCTGGCCACCGGCCTTGTCCAGCAGCAGGCGCTCGGGTGAATCACCGCCGCCGCCGCCGGCATAGTGCGGTGCCGCTGCCGACCAGCGCTTGTTGCTGCCCTCCGCCTTGAGGGAGGCCAGCAGGTTGGGATCACTGCTGCGGCGCACCATTAGACCCACACCCAGGCCAGCCATGGGACCCGAGGTCGTGCTGGTCACCTCGATGTGGGGTGTGGACAGGTCACGGGGACAGGTGGGCGCCTCGGTGTTGGTGGGGTCCCGGAAAATGTCCGGGGAACCAGTGCCCACAGATGAGCTGCCAGAGGCTCCATCGCCGCCGCCCTGGGCAACGCCCGGATCCGGTCCAGGGTCCTCAAAGTGTGCCAGTATCTGCTCCCGGTCATCGGCCACGTCCCGCACACAGTCATCCGGATCGAGGATGCCCGACTGGGTCTGCAGATGTGTCACCGTCACCCAGGAATCGGGCTGTAAGTACGGGGAGAGAAAAGGCGGAATTAATTAGTACAATTTTGGGGATAAATAAGGGTATAAAAGAGATATATTAGGGTATATATTAGGGTACATATAAAGGTATATATAAGAGAATATATAAAGATATATACAAAGGAATAAATAAAGGAATATATAAAGTTATATATAAAGGAATATACGTGGCTTAAACTATAATAAACTGGTTAGATCTTGACCAATTTACTTCCTTATTCATCAATTAAACTACGTATCTTATTTCAAATAGTAGTTTATAATAATTTATAATAAATATAATAAATTTGAAGCAGTATGGCCTACAGCTCCGACTTCCACGTCCGTTTATTTCTCTGTAAGCGTTCGAGGTGTTGCTTGGGCACCACTGATTTCATTCTATACAAAGATTTAATCAATATCCTTGTTATAAAATAAGTCCCAATCAAAATGACTATGAAAATCCCTTCTTGTCTTCCTATAAAGATAAAGCCAGGGCCTCCATCTCTCCATTAGTTCGAGACCATGTGGCGCGGAAGTCTTTCCCCACACAAGACCCTACTCCTCCTCCATTATATCTGCACAATCCCTCCTCCTCCGCCATATCTGCAGCAATCTTTGCTCAGTCTTGGAGACGCATCGTCTCGTGGAGCTGCTTCTCACAGCCCATCATCGTGGCAGCGTGGCATCTGCAGGCAGCATCTGTGCTGCTTCCGCATAGAGCAGTCACTCGCCACTCTACGTGTTGAGTCACTCAGGTGTCCGAATCCACGAATCTACGAATCCAAATCCCTCTCACGTGGGCTCAACTTGAACTCCCTGGGCGAGTTCCCAAATAAGCCAGACCGCGTCGACCTCCAGCGCCCCAAATTGCAGTATTTTGGAGGCAAGGAGCTGGTGTTGCTTTTGGCATTCCGATGGATTCCACAACCAAATGCCAAATGCCGGCCACTAGCAACCACAGCTAAGCAGCACAGAGAAAAATAGTATAGGAACTAGGCATAACTAGCAATATATCATTATTATTATGATAAAGTACGTCTTCAAATTATGAAATATTGTATTTTAAAGAAACAAAACTCTTGCTATTTCCATTGATATATTCCTCTATATTTTAACCATTTTCTTTTCGAAAAGATTGCCTTTAACCTTCTTTTAAGAATGTTTGTTTTGTGCAGTGTATAGAAACAAAACAATTGCATCATGGCTTAAAAAAAAAGAAGCCCAAAAAACCAGTCAAAAGCGTTGGAGGCTCAACGACTGAGACGAAGAGCCGCAGAACTGGAACGTCGAACGTCAACTTGGCGCAATAATTTCGGCTATTTTTCGCTTCTCCTTCGCTTACCTCGTTTCTGTTTGTTATTTTTGGTTTGTTTCTTCACATGGTTTGTTCGCCGATGTGTTTGCTGTTGTTGTTTGCCGCTTTTTGTGGGTCAAAGAGTGCACATCCATTCAGGCATTCTATCGCGTTTGCAGCGTCCAAATCGCGATTTGCCGCGAAGAATGCAGTTTGGGCAACACAGTGGCTCGAAAATGGGTTAAAAATCTATAGGAATTTGGTAGGGTTTTTATAAAACCAATCGATCTTTAATAATACAACTTTATATTGTATTTACCAAGAGGTTTTCCTTATGTCTATCTTAAGAAAGCAATACTATTTTATTTAAAATATTATTACCAAGTATTTATTATTAATAGTATAATTTTATATATCTAAATAATAACAAAAGGCACAAAACGCACAAATTAATTCATGCATCTGTATTCATTCTTCTGTATTCATTATTTTGTATTCAGTTTTCTGTATTCATGTGTATGTATTATTTTTTCTGTATTAATTTTTATGCATTAATTTTGTTGTATTCATTCTTTTGTATTAATTTTTCTGTATTCCGTCTTCTGTATTCATTATTTTGTATTCATTCTTCTGTATTAATTTTTCTGTATTAATTTTCTGTATTAATTTTTCTGTATTCATCCTTTTATATTCATCCTTCTGTATTCCTTTCTCTGTATTCTTTTGTATTCATTTAAATATTTTCCCCTAAACCAAACCCCTTTGACACCACTGTGCCTCGTTGATTATATTTCTTTATGGTCATTTGTCAATGGAAATTATGCGGCAACGATCCGACAACGATCTCGTTCTCATATATCATAAAAAAAAAACCAACGATGGAAAATGTGGGCGTGGCGGGTAAACAACTAACAAGTGTCATCGTGTGGGACTCGACAGCGAACCGGAGGAATGCCAAAAGAGATTGTGATTGGATTTGTCATGTGTAAATATGAATATATCTATGCACAGAGAAAAATGTGAGCCATAATCGTTGTTTATCAATAAGAAACTCTTTGATATATGAGTTGAGGGAACTGCATTTGTGAGTAAGCTAAAAATCTGTTTGTATATATCGTCGTTTCTAAGAGATATCAACACTCTTATTGTAATCTTTCCCATAAATACAAATAAAATGAAATAATAAATTAATTCTCCCAGTGAGAACTTCGTTTATGAATGCATCTTTGGATGATATATGTATATTGTATGTTTACCTTTACACACGAATAGGCCGAGGGCGAGGGCGGCCTCTTGGGCAGCGTGAGGGAGTAGGACTTGTGGAGCTGACCATGGGGAATCCCCTCGTGCTTGGCGGCCACCTTGTAGGTGTGTCGCCACCCAAAGAGGCCGCCCAGCTTGGTGGCCAGCGCCGGGCACTTGGGTGGCACGTCGAACATTTTCAATTCGAAATCCAATCTTTGGTCTTTGCTGCTTTTTGGCTGGAAGCACACTTGCTCCACTGCTTACGATTTATTATATATTTTGTTAGTTTTTATTATTGTTGTTGTTTGTCTTTTCGTTTACGTTTTTACACTGTTCACAGTTTAATTTGAGGAACATATCACCGCTATATAAACGCACACAAAAAGAATATAAATATATATATTTGTTATGAGTCAACGCACTTAGTCACACGTTAGGCTTTTGTCAATATTATTATTCTTGATTTATTTTCTTGGTTCTTATCGATGATGCAATGCGACAGTCTTATCAGAGGAACCCTATCAAAATGCAGTGGCAATTGGCTGCCTTATCGGAGGCATACGGAAATGCTATCTCTGGAGCAGTATGGGCGACGACATTGGGTGGCGAAGAGTAGTTTTCAGAAGATTCTACGACAGATAAATGTAAAATGAGGTGGCGACACCTAAATATTATCTTTCTGTGCGAGTTTATTTGCATTAAAATTCCAGAATAAACAAAAATATTGAGTAGTAAAAGTCTCATTCAGCAGTACTCTATTTTCAATCAAACTATAGATAAACAAAAGAAACTTCAAGCCAGACAAATCACAGAGGAAGTTGAGCCAATCAATAACAAACATAATCAATTGTAAACAAATTGTCTTATCGAAACTATAAACAAATGGAAGAAACAACAAGCCTTAAATATAAAGTTTTAAATAAGAAAGGAATTTGAAGGAAATCAAGTTCACGAAGCTTCGTGTAGAGTTGAGAGCTGGAGAAGCTGCTTTAAACATAAACTTTTGTTAATTCTTAAGCAGGAATATGTTAAACGTTGCCTCAATCTAATTTAGATTAAGACAAAGCTATAATAAGCACACATATTTTGTGTACATCCAAATGATTTATCAAAGTTGGTGAAAAGCTGAATGAAAAACAATGTTTTCTATGAAAACATAATGCCATTATTGAGTTTATAATTAAATCTAATCCACAGGTAGAAATCTTAAAGGAAAATAAGATAGGTAAACCCTATTAAAAACCTATCCTGTTGTAACTAAACAACTTTCCTGTTCTCCATTCACCACATTCACAAAAAACAAAAAATGTAACCACGTTCCTCATGTAGGTTTATAATTATTTTACATTGTGGTTAGAAGCAAACTGGTTTGGGGTTCTAAGAGACTCCAAGAGAGACACACAAAGCTTTTCGCCATTTCCATGCAGTAATTTTTCCCGCTTGCCTCATGGCAGTCGGAAAAACGGCAGAAACAGAAACGGCAACAAGTTGCACGTTGCACGGCTGGCATTATTTTTTTTCACCTTCTTTACATACGCCGCCAGCAGCCTGCTGTTCGTGTGCTCAGGCATTTTGCCTATAATATATACAAATATATACATATATAATGCATTAATATATAGATAAATCAACTGACAGCGGACAGTGGCAGTTGCAACAGTTGCACTCATTTCGCACACAAATTCGCAGTGATTATGCACCTGAGCAGGCTGCAAAGAGGGAGGGGGAGGGGCTTGGGACACACCTGTAATAAATGCGACGTTCGGCGGCTCGCAACAACAATGGCCTCCCTGGTCCGCCTGCCATTTTCGAAGCGCCAGCAACGCGCTGAAGCATGAACAGAAAAAAATAACAGAAATAGCAGAAAAAAAATAAAGATATGCCAGGCATCGGGTTTGCTGGATCTCCCACCACCTCCACCTCCACCCACTCCCTCACTCTCGTCTCTTTCCACAATGCGATTTATTTGCTTACTAGAAATTTTAGTCACAGCAAAAAAGAGACTGTACACACAGACACCCAAGGGGCACAACAACACACACAGTAAGCACAGCTCAAATGGTCGAAATAGTGGCAGTGATAGTAGCTCAATATCTTAAGAAATTCGAATAAAATAAACATAAAACAAAATAGTAAAGAAATACCTTTAAATGTTACTGAAAATGTACAACAACAAAAATAATAGGTAATAATGACAACTTTTTGGTTAAATCAAAGTTGTTTAACCATCACAACTTAGTCAAAAACCAATTAATTTCAATTCGAAAAGCTGTTCTGTTCTGGTTTTTGGTAGGTTAATAAAACTGCATACAGAGTTTACATTTTAAAAAACTAAAATAAAAGTGTCGTCAATTTTTGACAATTTTAATGATGAAAAAATGTTTAAAAAAAATGTTTTCCTGCCGGACATGTCTAAATCGATTCGGCTTTTGATGCTGATCAAGAATATATATGATTTATAGCAGCGAAGGGCACGCCGTGGCTCAATTTGCTCACGCTGCTCAAACCGTTATTTTTTTTCGGAGGCAGCTGCTCAAGTTGCTGCTCAAACCGTTAGATGTCGTGCCCTTCGCTGATTTATAGGGTCGGAAATGACTCCTTCACTTCATTGCAAGCTTCTGACTGAAATTTGATTATATATAAAAATATAATAATTAATTATGACAAGACTGCTACCATTTTACCCGCAGCTGTGCTCAATAGCCACGCATAAATATTTTTCTGGGCCGAGCCAATATTTATATTTGGTTTGAGCTCGAAAAATAATAAAACCTCAAGTCGAGCGCAGAAATTAAAAGAAATTTTCGTTTGTGGTTGCAAAAAGAATGTGGAATAATCGAGCAATGATCCACAGGCTCGTTCGAATATTCATCCATGAATGAGTTAAATATTCACACACTCGCTGGAAGGTCAGAGGGCACAAACAAAAACGTTGGAAGGGGAATCCATCCACCTGCCTGTCGCGTTCATTAACATTTCCATTCAAGCGTGGCCCATTGTGGAAAACAAAGTTGACTCACTCACTCACTACTCATTCAGTCAGTCATTCAGCCATTCATTCATACAGTTATGTATTCAGTCATTCATTGATTGATTTAACCATTCGTTTATTTCGCTAATTGAAAGAAACAATTGACTTTTAACTAATTTTGAGAGATTTCAACTAATTTTAACTACTTTTACCAGCTTTTAGCTAATTTTTACTAATATTAAATCAACTTTTAACTACTTTTAACAGCAGTTTCTGAATAATCAGCTAACAAGATCATCTTATCTTTTGAAAATGAATTCAATATTAATTTTGTATTTACTTTTATAGATTTCCATTACCTAAGGCACAGTCATACGTTTATTCACATGCTCGCCACGCACTCATTTGAATTATCAATTAGCAAATCCCTTCTTGAGAATAAATAAACGCTCGCCGCATCGAAATTGGCCACTCGATACCCCCGTCTAAAGATTACACAGATAGATAGATATATATATAGTATATGTATATGCATATTATAATGGAATCAGCTGCCACTCCCCTGGGGAGGAAATTAATTGAAAAGAGAAAAATACTCGTAAATTAGCATAAAATGCGATCATATAAAGCCGTGCCACGCCTTCTCGGGGTTCCTTTGTGCCACATAGCTTATGCCTTATGCCCGGGCCTGACTTTTCGCCGGAGCTTTTCAGTTTTCAGCCATAATTTGCAATCAGGCCTTTAACAACCCACGAGATGCCGTGAGGTTCCAATCAAAAAAGGGGAAAATAGAGGTGAAAAATGTTGGAAAAAAAGAAAAAGATAAAAAAATACAACAAACGTGCAAGAAATATGCAGGAGAAGAAAAGAAAGGCCAAATTACACGTTGTCATTATGCATGCAGCATGCAGCATGCAGCAAAGGGCGGCCACAGAGCCCCATAATGAAGTGTAGCAAATGGGGGGAAAAATGTATGCAAAAAACAGAAAAAGGTGGAAAGAATCTGAAATAAGCTAAGCTAAGTGCAGTCAGAGGCCTGAGAGGGGGCGTGGCCAGCCATTGTTGGTTTGCAAAAATATTATTGTTACTCGGAGAGGAGGAGAGATGCTTTATAGGAATATTTCCACAAACAAAAAGAGGTATTATTACAAATACAGGATCTTTAATCATTATTAACCTATTTTACTCATATTTATTTAGAGTACTTGCCCACAGATCTCACTATTCAATATCAATTAACTTTAACCTAAAATATATTTAAAAACCGGTTTTAAATAGTACCTGCTACTCTCTCCTAATGGTTCTACCTCAAGCAAACCTGAAACTTAGCCAAAACTGCTATAGTAGACCCCCAAAGTTTGAATCCCAATAAGCAATTACACTTTTCTCTGGCCAAAGCTTCAACTCGATCTCGGGGGCTGTCAAGTGAAAGGCGGCACCTTTCTCAGCTGCCTGGCATATGATTAGCAGAAAGAGCGGAAAATAAAAGGCAGGCAAATAGTTTGCACAAATAATTAGCAGCCAATAACAAGTGAGAGAATGTCTGTTTGTCTCTGGCGATCTACAGCGATCGCATTCAGCTGAAAACATATTTTTGTGGGGGGAAAATGAGACTGACACAAGGGCAACTGAGGGTCACCATCAGCCACAATGAACACAACAGATGCTTGACAGGAGGAAAAGCTGTGTTGCCTGGGTTGGGGAAAACCAAGCCGCCATTTAAGGCTATTAATGTCAACGCTTTCCAATGTGCTTTCCAACTCTCTGGGCCTTTCGGCTTTCCCCCCAATCACATTAAGCACTCTAATTATTATCAATCGGGGCGATGCGATATGATAGTCGCATTATGCGATATGATATGACATCGAGTGGCTCTCATCTATATACTAAATATATATATATAGTATTTCCCATGCCGAGGTCGCTGGCACCCGGCAAATGTTTCACAATGAGAAGAGAAAGAAAAGAAAAGAAAAACCAGCCTAAGCACCACTCAAACTCATACTTAACTCTACTGTACTCACTCCAGGTTGTTTGTTGGCCAAAGAAAGCCTGGCGTAATTACTCGAAAGAAAGGTACAAAAAGTAAGGCCATTTCCCTGAACCTTTAGCACCCATCATGCGTGATATAAAAAAAAAAAAACGAGGTACAAGGAAAACTTCAAGAGCAGGGGAAATGAAACCAACTATATTGCGGCTCATCAACTTTTGCTTTTGTTTTTTTTTTTTACTTCTCCGCCATGCTCTCTTTTTTTTCTCTTTAAGCCAAGGCTTAATTGCTGTCCGGGTAATTATGTGACACTTTGGCCAAGATCAAGGAAACTGCATTTGTATCCATGAGATACATTTTCCACGCAAAAAGATCAAAAATGGGGTTTTAGGGGAGAAACGGGAGTATATGGGAGACTGGAATAACTTAATCTTATGGCTATTCAAGGCAGCACATCCAAACAGTAACTAGTTTTATATATTTTGTACAATAATTTGATTTTATTATGCATAATATTCATAACCAGAATTCGAAAGATATTATTAGCCTCTGATGGACTTTATTCTCTCTTAATAAATACTACAAATATTGTACCATCATTTATTCTAATATAGAATGTATCAAAACGTATTAAAACTTCTGTGACAACTCTTTTACGAATTAGTTTAATAATTACAGCAAAAGAAGATAAGAATTTGAATTATATAAATGAAGAAAATCAATTTGATTTTATTATGCATAATATTCTTTGCAAATATAATATAAGCTAAATTCTAAAGATATTATTAGCCTCTGATGGACTTTATTCTCTCTGAATAAATACTAAAAATATTGTACCATCATTTATTCTAATATAAAATGTATTAAAACGTGTAACAACTTTTGTGGCAACTCGTTAAGAAATAATTTATTAATTACAGCAAAAGAAGATAAGAATTACAAAAATGAAGAAAATCAATTCTATAACTCCTTTTTAACCGAAAAACTTCTCAAACAATTTGACACTGCTAATTTAAACATTTTTCCCCTTCTGTTAGTAAATTTTCCGCGAACTTGAATCGCAAATCGTATTTCGCAAGCAACGCTATTGGGTCACATTTCCGCTGAAGGGGTAAACAAAAACTGTGGTGATATTACCCCACCCTTTGTGAGTCAGGGCCTTGAGATATATGTACATAGACAGAGATATATATTTATATAGTAGAGTCGCATAGCTCAAGACCCTTGTTTTTTGGCCACCTTTCCCGTTTGACATCTTGACAAATTGAGAAGCATTTCGAGGAGGGAAAACACAAAGCTTTATGTACTTTTGTACCTTTGAAATTGTTTACTTAATGTGGCTCTTTATTTCTTTTTTTTTTGTTGTTTGTGTCTGCATGTTTGTTACGTTATAATATTAATTGCTGTTGAGTGGGCTTGGAAAAACTTTCATCTTTTCCTAGCCAAAGCCATTTATAAAGTGGAGCGTCGTCGTCGTCGTCGTCGTCATAAACTGCACTCGCACAAACGAATGTTGAACAACAAAAGCGGCTTACCGCTTGCCGCTTGCCTCAAACCCTAACTCGTAATTGCCATTGCCGAAAAGTAAGTAAGTATATTCAACTGAGGAGCGAGGGGACCGGCACACAACACAACACAACTGGTTCCATCAAGTTGATTGAACCCTTTGGGGGGAAGAGGGGCGGAATACTCATTCCCTGTGATTGAGTAACACAGATTTTAATTGATTTAAACGGCTGCGAGAGCTGCGACTTTTGCTTAATTGCACGTGAAAAGGTAGAGGAAGTGCGGAAGTTGTGCTTTTTGGGAGAAAAGTAAAAGCTAAGCATGCACTGTGAAAAAATGAGAATGTATTATTAAAAACTCAAAGGAAAAAGTTAATGAAGAAGGTGTTTTATGAAAGATTAAAACGTTTAGCTTGGTTTTTGCTTGGATACTTTTTTTGTCCATTTTAAATTCCAATAAAAATGCAATGTTTGTTATAAATAATTGATTTTTAGCAGACTTTAAGGTCACACCTAATTCTCTAGGTGAAAATAACCAAGCAATTATTCAAAACATAACTAGTAAATATTTTTTCTGTGTGTAGAAACCCCGTGAAAAAAAGAAGCGTTGGTTTTTTTGGAAACCTTGATGTGTGCTCCGCCAGCTCTCATTATGCAAGCGTTATTAAGTAGTTTGGTTATACGCGCTTTTATCTACCATAAATGTTGGTGATAAGGCTGGGAGAGAGAGAGAGAGAGAGAGATGGGAAAGGCAAGGAGACGGAGACAGAGACAACAACACGTGCTCCATCGTAATTCGCATTCGTTTCAGGTCAATGGAGTTCACTGTCACTTTCACTCACTGTGGTCACTTCTCTCCAGCTCCAGCTCCATCTCTCTCTCTTTCCCTCTCTCTATACATATTTATATATATTTTTCCACCCAACAAGTTTTCGTGTATTTTATTTACTTTGTTTTAAGCCACTTTGGTGACAACACACACACACACACACACTCTCCGGCGGCAAACAGTTAATCAAGCAGAGCAAACGTTGGGAATCGAAGCCGGCTTTAACTGTGCATTTCGATTGTTTTGATTCGTTTTGTTTGATGGCCAACCAACCACTGATTTATTGGTATTTATATATTGTTTAGCTTTCGGCACATTTGCGGCCTTTCAGCTGGTTTCGTTGTACTTTAGACATTTTCTCAGAGAGACAGAGGGAAAATAATGTTTAAAGTGTGGGAGTTTTCTTCGGGTAGAAACTGAAGCCTTTGTATAAAACAGGGTATTTTTATATTTTCATAGAATCTCAGCCTAAAAAATATAATTTTATTTTAAGGAAAAACAAGAAAGGAAGCTAACTTCGGAACACCGAAGTTTGTATACCCTTGCA
>JAEIIH010034005.1:0-20861 GCA_018904745.1 Drosophila orosa | reverse complement strand
AAAGAAATCTTTATAAAATGGCGTTTAAAATTAATTATTTACAATCTTTACAATCTTTAATACTTTGTTCATTAATTTTTTGGACTTTAGCTACATTATCTATTTATTTATCATCGAATACAAAGAGATGACAAAAGAACCATACCTAGTACTATTAACTAATAGACTTACTAACATTTAAAGCAGCAAAGGGCACGCCGTGGCTCAATATGCTCACACTGCCTTAACCGTTATCTTTTTTCGGAGGCAGCTGCTGCTCAAACCGTTAGATCTCGTGCCCTCCGCTGATTTAAAGCTTTGTAAACGAAAAACTAACCACGTAGCTTAGAACAACTGGTGACTCATTAAACTGTCCCAGAGTATTATTAAATTTTAACCAAATATCAAGAAGATCTACGGTCCCTGGTTGCCGCGGGGCAGAAAGCAAGAGAGAGGGTGACAAGTGGATGGCCCTATTCCAAAATACCAGACGCCTGCTTACCTTGTTCCAGGCCTCATGGATGTACCGGATCAGCTCGTCGTGCTGCGACAGCGGCAGGCTCTGGCTCTGGGCGGCCGCTTGGCCATAGGTCGCACTGGCATTACTATTGTTGCTGCTGCTGCTGTGCCCGCCCAGCGATGAGGGTGAGTTGCCGGCACTGTGATTGCTATAGCCAGGTGCTGCACTGGACGTCGCCCCCGCCGCTGACGAGGATGAGCCGCCGATGTTGTTGTTGTTGTTGCTGTGATGGTGGTGGTGGTAGCTGTGGAGAGCATTGTGGCCACCGCCACCGCCGCCGCTATTCTGGCGCCGTATATTGTAGGGGTAGCGTCTGTAGTGGAGATGGAGCAGAGCGGAGACATATTTACAAACATATATACGAGTGCCATGTATGTACCGCGGGTGTGCGTACATATGTATGTAAACACGGTCTTTTGTCGTCCAACAAACGCACACAGACCGTTTTTACAGTGGATTGCAGGAAGATTCGAAAGTCCTGCCCTCATATTTTCATACCCGTTATTGCGTTCCATTTCGATGTGGCCTTGCTGTGAGATATTAATCCTCAAATCGTCTTGTTTATCGCTTAAAAGTTATTTATATTCCCTCAATTTTCTCTTTCGCAGCAGTGTGACCAGCGCGGAGAGTTGCAAAATAGCCAGAGGTTTAGTATAATGCCACACTAACATTTGTAGCATTTTTAAAAAATATTTGGGGAATTCTTAAAATGATAATTATATTTGATTTAAAGGTCTTAGGAATGTAGTTTATATTCTTGCGATTCATATTTAATGTTAAAAGGAGTATTTATTATAAATATGTTGAAAACCCCCAAGAAAAAGAAAAGAAAAATGTTAACATTTTAAATCTACAGACCAAAAACCAGCATTGAAACATAATCTACTAGAATATAATATTCAGATCTATATATATATGCACAGATCAAGAAGATATATACTTTATATTTTTCACTGTGTTGGAAACTTCTGACTGTTATCATAATAATGGAGTGGACTCATATAATCTCATAAGAATAATTATCATCGATACATCATTTTAAAGTACTGTTCTTGCCCTCTAATTAGTTTTTAAAATTTGTATAAATCTTTTTTTGACTCCGAGATATCCTTTGTTTAACCTTTATCCATACCAAATTTTTAAAACTGATTTCAAATCACAAGAGCAGTACTTTAAGACGCTATGACGATCATCTACATCTCAAAAGTACCCAAAATCGCAATTTGTTGAACTTTTGATCTAAAATATTTTGAAAACCTGACGTATATGAACTTTTTTGAGGCCAGATTCGAGTTCATCTGGTCAAAAAGTATAGTCTGGTTCTTGGTTCTGAAACGCTGTCGGCCTGTGTAATTTACAACAGTTTAAATATCATTTTCATAGTTTTTGAAGAAATATTTCAATTATAAACTAAGAAATTCATGAATATTCGAATTTAATATTTCTTTAATAAAAATATTAAATATTTCGTTTAGAAATCATCGAAAAAGTACCACTCTTCATAGAAACCACACTTTGACGTAATTTTTAATACACAAATGTATTTGAAAACGTTTTACAGGTTGCATTTGGAAGTCAATCAACAGTTTCGAGAATGTATTTGTTTTTTTCGTTTGTTTTCTTTTAGAGAAATATCCACGCGGATGCCTAATACATTTACCATAGTTATCAGTACATTTATTGTTTAAAATGCATAACATATTTCGCTATCGCTAAAGTAAGGTAAGTTCTCACGTACGTACATATATTACAATACAAGAAATAATAAAAAAAGAGATAAAATGCGTCATAAGAATTCCATTTACAGAGCATTTACAATAATTCAACATGTAGATACATATAAATAATGCCGGTAAAACGAGCCACTTGTCTTGAGCATTCATTTCCTTCGTTCCGCCACTCGCCTGCACTTCCATTGAGTAAAGGACACATTACGCAAACCTTTGCGTAGGTTTTGTAACACTTGCAAGTAGCAGAGAGGGGGGATAGTCTGGTTTTAACACACATATAAAATCTTTAACCTTAATTACATCAAATGAGTTAATATTCTGTATCTGCACCTACACCTGCACACTTGGAGTTACAACTAGTTTGGCGGCTCCTCTAATCTCTCAGAAAAAGCATTCGTTTTGGCAATTGCCTCAGCACATTCATAGATCATCGTCCCCGATTCCCTCGAACGCCTCGTTGGACACCCGGGCCCCATTGTCCGCCCCATCGTTGCGGAAGAACACAGCTCCAAAGGTGCGGGACGTCAGCCTGGGCTGCTGCTTCGACCTGGGGGCCAAGTCTTCGGATAGAAACCTAACTGGCGGCGTTGAGGGCGCTGTGGAGGCAGAGCATGTGGAAGATGCCCATGTCGATGTAGAGGAAGTTGAGCTGGGCGTGGATGAGGACGAGGTGACTGCCGGCTGATCCTGTTCATCGTCGCTGCTGGCATCCACCTTACCACCGCCTCCTCCTCCTCGGTTGAGCAACTCGTCGACCATCGCCTGCAGGCACACGGACATCAGCATGGCCTGGCCACTAGTAATGGTTATCCATCGCAGCGTCTGCTTCGCAATCAGATACTCGAAGGCCAGCTGCAGGTGCGTGGGTTCCAGTCGCGCCTCCAGGGGGTTGTGAGTGACGCTGACGCGCCACGACCGCATCCTAGTCACCCGGAACTTGGTCTCGTAGATCTTGGCGCCGCGTGAAGTCCGTAGGCCCAACTCCTTGTTGCCAATGCTAACCAGCGCCATTGTGTTTGGCTCCGGATAGTCCACCTCTGCTTCGTCGAACTGCAGGCAGCCGTAGGAGGGCAACTGGCGCACCAATTCCATGTACTCCCGAGATCTTCCCTGCTGCTGGAGGCTGCTCAGCTGGCGGCCCACGCCCGGCGAACAGATCACCACCCACTCGCGGCCCACATCGGCCACTGTCTGGTTGTACAGCAGGCTGAGGGCCACCTTGCTTCCCGTCAACTTGGCGTCCAGTCCAGAGTCCCAGTAGCAGGTACGCAGCAGCAAATCGCAAGGCTGAACGTGCAGGCGCGTGATGTACGGCGACTCAAAGTCCATCAGGCGACGCACCAGATGCATCTCATCCGTCTTTCGCATGCGTCGCACGAGGAACAAGCAGAAGAAGCGCGTCAGATCCTCGGGCAGCTGGAGCTCCTGGCAGACGGCCTTGAGCAGTGCCCCGGCATTCTGCTGCACGCTGCAGCTGACCAGAAGGCGTTCACTCGCTGGACTCGTGTACACCTGCATCTCCAGCTGCTGCTCCTCGCAGTCACTGGTTACCATCTCCTCGGCCAGCGCCGTATCTAGTTGTGCGCGCTGCAGAAACTGTTGCATGTGGGCGGACCGGGCAATGCGGCCATCCTGGCCCACCATCTGTAGGTACTGTTCCAAAGCACTGCGTCGCGTCTCCAGCTGGCCATTGGTCAGCGGCAGCAGACGTTTCGGGGGAAACGCCGGCAGACTTACGCCCACGCAGTGCCTGCGCAGCTGCTCGTTGAGCGAGTGGAGCTGCTTGTAGCGCAAGCGACAGTGGTAGACGCCGTTGATGTGTATGTTGTATGCTGTGTAGGTGGGCGAGGAGCCCAGCTCCTGCGTGTCCGGTATGGAAAAGTGCATTGTGCTGCTGTGCTATGGCGCCGGGCCAGCGGCTCACACCTTCATTGTGTTGCACTCGCCTGCTGCACCACTGCTTACCGCGGCAATTGATTTCACAGTTAATTAACTCGGAATTCAATTGTTAAATTTTCGCCTTACTAACACCACTAGGGCTGGGAGTAACAGCGATAAAAATATCGATAAAGTGATGGTAACGATACTTATTAGCGTGCGATATTTTTTAAATGCATTTTTTTAACTATTTAAAATTAGTTTTCTGTTATATTTAACCAATAGTAAATACAAATTTATATCTGCAAATTTATTTTATGCTGTAAACTATGCAGGATGTTCGTTGCTTCGCTTTTTATACATTAAACAGTTTTTGGATTGACTATAAACTTTATGCGAATATATTTCAGAATTCTGCACATTAGAAATAATGAAATGAAAGGATTAGAGTTGGTTGATCATATACTCTGGAAAGTGGTTTAAATTTTAATTTAATTTTCATTAAACAGTTTTTTATATTATATGTAGCATTATTTGCTCTTTCTTCTTCATTCTTGTAAATTCACGAAATTCATCGCATAAACGGAGGTATTCTATAAAAGTCAGCTCAACAAGTGTTGTTTTTTCGATTTTATCCTCGTTTACTCAGCTTATCCTTAACAAAATGTCCTCCGAACCGGCTCCTCTACCCGAGAACTTTGCTCTGAGAAGCAAGATTCGAGTGTACGACCGCGAACAGCGCCAGGAGTGCCGAATCCAAGCGAAGGACTCGCTCCGTTTGGGCTTGGGACAGATCAAGAAAGAGGTGGCCACCCTCGAGGACCTGGGCACCAAGGATGTGCTGGGACTGGCCTCTAGGATTAAGCGGCGAAAGCATGCGACATCTGAGGACCTTTACCGCCTGGCCCTGGCCTTTCTTCAGGGCAACGAGAACATCAATGCCTTTGCGGCGATTCCTGGCGCCATACAGGTGTTGGTCAAGGAGCTTTCGGGTAACTATATGAACCAGAGAGAGTTTCACTATGTTTGATGATGGGAATCTGCTTTAAGGACCTCATATCCAGCGCCAGATTGATGCCGTCGAGTGCCTGTGCAACCTTTCCCTGGGCGAGGCTCATGTGTCCGAGAAGATAGCGAGTCTGGCGGGCAGCTACATGGTCACCTATCTGGACGGCAAGGAGGAGCGCCTGAAGCACAGCTGTCTGTGGACCCTGGCCAACATCCTAGCCACCTGCGACAAGGCCGCCCAGACCTTGCTCCAAATGCAGCTGGTGTCCAAATTGTGGAAGCTGTACACGGCGCCCGCCAGCGATCCGAGTGGCTGCCAAGAGGATGCCGGCATCTGTTTGTTTCTGGTGGCCACCCACGCCCTGCAGCATGTGAGTGCCGAGGAGCGGAAATACCTGGCACATCATTTGCACGAGAAGCGCGCCGAGGATCCTGCCAGCGAGTACTTTATGTTTATAGTTTACCAGCTGGAATTAGTGGCACCTGATCATGGTCTCGGTGTCCAGCAAGCAGAGGGTCTAGTAAATTTCTTTGGAGCCACTCTGTCATCAGTAGATTTTAGCTCTTTCCCAGACAAGCTGCGTCTCTTCTACGGAGTGCGTGTGTTAGCCAATCTAGCGGCCATGGGCGACGCTAAACTATTAGGTATCCTGGCGAATCCAGAGCACTTTGTGAGTGTCCTTAAGCAGCTATTTGCCCTGCGCGAAGCCCAGCTCAGCATGGACCTTATGCTTCTGCTTAGAAATTTCCTAGAGCTAAACATCTGCGACTCCAATCTAGTCCTAGATCGCCTGAAGGTATACGCTTGAGCTTCGAGTCAAAGTTAAGTCTTGCGAATCTCTTTATTGGTCTGAATATACATACAAGTATACAAGAGTCAAGCCCAGGGCTTTGACTGCATGAGAATGTGAAAGGACTATGTAGGAGGTAATCCCATGTGGGAAACATAAAAACATAAAATAAATAATACAATGTAGGTAAAATAAAGGTGCATAGTGGCACCGAGCACACATACGCTAAAACACGTTCTTTGGGTAACTTAGATGTCGTCTTCGAAAAGGGCAATTATGTGCCGCCGCTGTGCCTCGGCGTCAGCGGTCAACTCCTTGCCACAGTAGGCATTGTGATGCGTTTTGTTGTGGACCTCCAAATCGGAGACCGAGTCAAATTCTAAATTGCACTGCCCGCATCGAGCCGAGAATATTGGGGCCAAGCCCGATTGGCATGGTGGAGTGTCCGAGCCGGGCGTGACGGCTGCTCGTTGCAGCTTCTCCAGAAACGTGGCCCGTTCCTTGTGCCTGTCGCCTGGACCCTTGGCCATTCCCAAAGGCAGTGATGAGACAGCCGCTGTTCCGCGAATGGGAATGGGCTTCTTAACCGTGGGCGTACATGTAGAGTTGCGACTCTCGGAGCGAGCAATGGCATAGAGGACATTGTTCTCTTCGGTGATCGGTGTCGTTGTGCCGCTGATAAAGTCAAAGGTGGCAAATGGTTCATCCTCTACCAGAAGCGGAGCAGGAACCTCAGCGGGCACTGGAACTTCGGCTGTCTTTTCGCCATTGGAGATCTTCACCTGATTGAGCTTCTCGGCCAGAAGCGAGTCTACGGAATGTTCCTGCAGCCAGGTGCAGGTCTTGTGCAGGGAAAATATCATCCGACGGATGAACTCGTGGGGCGAAACCATCTTCTGCCTACGAATATCCAGCAGCTTGGTCACCTCGGTCACAAACGTAACGAACTGGTATTCCACGCAGTTGTCCAGGTGCGATTGCTGCGAATCCTCGAACATGAAGCGTTTGGAGCAGGCCGGGCACTTTCGCTCCTTCCACATGGGCTCCGGTATGTTCACCTTGATGTCGCGCAACTGCACCTGGTCCTGATCCATGGGATCGTCCTCCTCGAAGTTGGTCTCGCTGTAGTTGTAGCAGTTCTTGTGCTTGCGCAGCAGGGCAGCCTCCTCGTTGTCGTCGCTGGAGCTGGCCGCACCATAGTCCTCGTCGTCCTCGTTGGTGCCATCGTTGCCGCTGCTTGTGGGCAGCTCAGTGTCTCTGGAATGTCTTTGGAAGCTATTGTGACGCTGGTGCTTGTCGAACAGCACGTTGAGATACTGGATTCGCTGTTGAGAGCTGCTGTCCAGCTGTGGAGCCGTCTGGTTTAGCAGCCGCTTGTGCACCTTGTCCTTGGGGGCCTGCACCTTGGCCCGGCTGTTGTTCAGCAGCAGATCGTGTACGGGTCGTTGCTCGACGTACCGCAGGTCCGCGGGAGTGAAAAGGGCGTTCTCCTTGTCCACTTCGTTGGCGCCCGAGATATTCACCGCCTTCTGTTGGTATAGCTGCGCCACCTTAAGACTGAGGGCATTCTTGATGCACTGCTCCCGGAAGGTGACGGCGTGCTTGAGATACGAGATGCAGGGAGCACAAATGTTGCGGGGCAGGCCGTCGTCCGTGGAATTCTGCAGGGATTACAGCGATCAACAACATATGCGACGCAAGGCAATAGAAAGGGCTTACCTTCAGGCCCGTTGTCTCCTCCAATAGAACGCTAATGGGCTTCTGCCAGTTGAGAAACTCGTTCATGGATCCATGCAGGTATGTGGGAATCTTGGCGAAGATTTCATAATCCGCGGGGCTGCTGCAGACGCGGCAGATGTTGCCCGATGTCGTCATATTAATGCTAAACGTATAACTTAATTCTAAAGACGGAAAAAACAAAACAAAGAAAATTTTCTTCGCCGGCGATTGTTTTTTTTTCTACTCTACTTAACAAACTGTGATGGTGCTCTAGCAATTTTCTATCTGGTTGTAGCTATTTTTAAGGAAAAGCTAGATATTTTTTACAACATATTTAAAATATAAATTTTATGACTACTAGCTGTGAATGAAATCCTAAAATATAAGAAGTCTTTAAGAATTAATTTCTTAATATGGCCATTATATTTATATGCGACTTTCGTACTCACTCCAGCACAACTTCGAACCCAAAACCCTAAGGCCTGAGAGCCAGTTCAAAAACTAATTTAAGTTAAACTTGAAAAAAAAATTTTAAGTAATGTATTATTGAATTTAAATTCCGTATTCTGTTTGCCTTAAAAAATGGTTTAGTATTTGAAGTTAAAATACTTGCTATTTGCTTGCTAAATTAATTTTCCATCATATATTTCAATGTCACCTTTTACTTTTGTGCATAAAACGTGCAAAAGATATGCTAATGCAAATTTTAAAATATTCAAAATACTTTAAATTATGTTATTTTAATTATTTATTTGTACATTTTTAATTTAATTTTTTAAGTTCCTTCAAAATAGGGAATAACCTATATTTTTTTAATACAACCAAAAAGGTTCCCGGTTCGTCCGCATTCCCGCTGGTTCTTTCCGCGGTATTTCCCCACTGCCACGCATACGGCCACACTGAGGCTCGCGTTCATTACAAGTTTGTTATTATTTTAAGTTTTAAAGCATTTTAGTTAAGTTAATCGAAGCGCACAAAGCAGTTTTAAGTTAATCATGTCCACCCTGACACGCTGTGCTTTTCTGCTCCTCACGCTGGCCGTCTGCGGTATGTATTTAGGCCACAACGCCGTAAAATGCCCATCGTCAAGTGTTTAATCTCGGCTTTGGGTGTGGCTTGGCAAGTGTTTTTTCAAGGCAGTGATCGAAATTAATCACCGAATATTTGCAGGCAGCTGGGCCATTCGCTGCTACCAGTGCTCCTCCGACCAGGATCGCAAGGGTCACGACAGTTGTGGAGCCTACAAGAGGTTCAATCGCACAGAGCACATAGCCATCGAATGCAACAGTGACGAGAGCCACATGCCAGGCTCCTTCTGCATGAAGGTGGTGCAGCAAGGTCCCCGTGGATTTATCTGTTAGTTTTCTAATGGTTTCTTTTTCCCTTCTAGTTTTCATTGATATATCCTTATTAATTACACATCTTTCATTGTTCCCAGGGGATGGCCGCTGGCGTCAGGTGATCCGACGATGCGCATCGGTTTCGGATACCGGAGTAACTGGAGTCTGTAATTGGGGCGTATACGAGAACGGTGTCTACTGGGAGGAGTGCTACTGCTCTAGTGACAGCTGCAATGGGTCCAGTCTTATACAAATGCACGGATCCCTGCAGCTGCTCTTGGCCTTCCTGCTAATGGGCGCCGCCTCAAGGATTGTAAGGAGTTAGAACAAAAATTGAGCTCCTTAGAACCAAAAAATCAACACAAAAAAAGACAAATTGTGCCTTTACACACTCACTTTTACTAATCCTTAAGCTGAGAATGACTTTTGATAGCAGAATCGCATTCCGTCCACAATTCCATTTTATAAAGTTAAGATAGAAAGTTGAAAAGACAAGCTATGTATATCTGGTGACACTATGACAGGTCGATTTGTCCAACAAAAAGAAAAACTGAGTCACTGAACTAAGCAATTATGCCTTGGTAACTATAATGTAATAGGAGGATACATAAAATTTATATAGAACCGAATGAAATCTTATAGATTTCATAAAAACAAGCCTAAATCAGAAAATTTATCAATACAAGTACTAAAAAACAATGTAAAGAAATAGTTTCAAGGCAAGATTTCTTGTTGTTCCTCCCGTTTTACGTTGGTATTATCGATCTGCCATATTGTTCACTGACTCTAAGCCTTATAAGCTACGAATATTGTACACATCCTAAAGCCAGAAAGTTGTACACATTGAATCTCGAGCAATATACCCACCCACAATCGAAATATATATTTCTCTATGTAGAGTTTTTACACAAGCTTATTTTTACAGCCGTTCTGCATATCCATCAGGGACTTTAGGCCGAATTCCGCCCAACCAGCCTGCGGATCTTTCGCCACTGCGGTATAAACCATGGTGGATCCATCTTCAAAGGTTTTCATGGCAAAGAATGATGTTCCCTCCTGCAACCAAACGCGCCTTTCCTCAGTGTCAGCCAGAGCACCCGAATTATCACCTGGGTTTTTGCCGTACTGCGGTGGTTATATTAGAACCAAAAACCAGAAGCTGTAATAGAAATCTTAGCAGAAATCTCACCCATTTCTCGTATATTGTCAGCGGTTGATTCTTTTGGGTCCATCGCAGCACTTTCAGGTAGAAGACCATAAACTTGTGCACATTCTCCTTAGCCCTGATCGATGGCGCCCTATTGAATTTGGCCATCTCGCCGAGGGTGCTCCGGCAGATCTCGCGATCCTTGGGCCTTCCGAGGGTATCACAAATGGCCAATGCAATGCGACGCAGGCATTCAAACTCCTCCTCCAGTACCTCCGACATTGAATTTGGTACAAAGCTTGTTAAAGCTTAAAAAATATATACATACATTTGTATGTATGGAGTTTTGAAAGCCAGTGGGAATGCCGGAGATTTTTTTGTTACAAAAGTCCGTATAATATTGAATTACTGAATATGACAAATTGGAAAGCTGAATGATTTGCTAAGATATAGAGCCTTATTATAACCTTGCAGGTATTATAATTTTAGTTAGAAGTTTGGAACGCAGTAATTTCCGACCCTATAAAGTAAAGCAACAACGACAGCCGAGTCGATCTAGCCATGTCCGTCTGTCAGATTATACGCAAACTAGTCCATTAGTTTTAAAGCTATCTAAATGAAACTTTGCAGATAGTTTTCTTGCTTTTCTTACTATATGTCGGAACAGGCCGGATCAGACGACTATATCATATATCTGGCATAGGAACGTTAGAAAATTTTTAGGAAAACAATTATAACTTTGTCAGGTTTCAAGATATTTTCATATAATTTGGTACATGACCATTTTTACATTATTCTAGAATTTCTGACTTAATTTTATAACAATCGGACTACTATATCATATAGCTGTCATAGAAACGAACGTTGAATTGAGAAGAAAATGCAAAACTGTATATATAAAACTGTATAATGTTATTTCTTTTTATTTGACCAAAATGGATATATTCTTAATGATCCGTTTGCAAACTGCAAGGGTTTACAAAGTTCGGCGTGTCGAAGCTAGCTTCCTTTCTTGTTTAATCTAATTTTGTTGCTGTTACCAGTTCAATCATACTTCGTTTATTATCCTCTTAATACTTATTTCGTTAATTGCATTACATATTGTACGATAAAAACTAGATACGTTGTTAAGCCTGTTACAAATACGGGAAAAAACTTATTGGAAACATCGAAAAGACCCAAGAGGCTGACCCTAAACTGGTATAGGTTCAGATGAGTGACGAATACTTCCATCTAAATGGGAATATAGTTTTTTTTATTCCTAGTACACCATAATTTAACTCAGAACTACTCACCTTTCTGTTCCATTCGGTCAGATCGCTGAGAAAGAACATTTCCGGAATTAGTTCGCGAATAAAACTAAACTGATTGACTGCTCCTTCAATGGCCAAGCTTAGGAGAAGCATGTCGAGCATTATCTTTATAAACCAGAACCATATCCAAAACTGGTAGAACTTTTGGTCCGCTATTAATTTGTAAGAGATCGACATCACGGTGGAAAGTGTCTGGACCAGGCTTATAAAAAGATATCCATTGGAGATTTTCTGTAGCGGAGTGACTAGATGGGAAATCTCCCTATAAAGAGCCATAGCCTTCCTTAGCTTCTGTTGCCTCTTGTGGTATTGTGTCTCCAAGCGCAGGTATTCGTTCAGCTTGGTAAATAAAACACCTAGGCTTAGGTACCAAACAAAGGTGATACGCATAATCATATTACTGAAAATGACGGCATAAGTGTAGCTGGACCAAGTCAGAAAATTTTGCTGATTTATCCTAAATTCAAAAAGTGCCAAAAGAAAGACGATTTCCTGGACCTGACAGCCCAAGCATAATAGAATCAGCCACAATTCTCGTCCGCCACCGAATCCAATTTTCGAACGAATGAACAGAGCTGATACTCGATAAAAGATGCGAAGGTAATGGTTAATTAATCGAATCACTTCTTCACCGTGGAAAATCTGCAGGTGAATCAGTGACAAACAAGAGGAAGTGATGATCACAAGTCGAGCACTGTTCAGCACTCGATCAACCAAGTTGGTTAGGTTCCATATGAAGAATGAGTACTTATAGGCATTAACGCAGATCGGTAAAAGACGCAAGATTATTGAGATGCACTTCCACCACGAACGATTCCACCAGTTCTCCTCCGTTACTATTTCATAGTTCTTCGATAGCTTAAAGTGCCAAAACACTGTTCCCATGTATCTGGCGTAAAAGAACCATCCGCGGAGAATAAGGACGGAAACTGTGGCAAATTTCATCTTCCGAAGGAGCAATATGACTTCTAACGAGTAGATGTAACTTTCGATTGAAAAGAAATCTCTTAGTTCTAGTCAAAGTCCCCCCCAGAAATTCATTTAGTTAATGAAAATTTAATGGCATTTCTGGTTGCCTGATTGCCTTCAGACTGTCAAGTTGTCAACGTCGGGGACAGGATAAGATATAACTTGAGAGTGCTCTAGTCTTACACATATACATTTTCTTATCCATTATAATTGAAGCTTAGATTCTTTACATTTTATTGGAGCTCAAGCATTACCTCTTTGACAAAGATTAAGTGAAAACCTTTGAGAAAGGTGACCAAGGCGGACTTCAGTTCATTGGATATGTTAAACAAGCCCAGCGGACGCACCCGAAGCTCGTAATAATTAAGATATAGACTTTAATCTTTCCGTTTTCTCTTTCATTTCGACTCTTCAAAATTTGACAACGTTAAAGATAAAGCCTCCAGTTGCATTCCGTATTGAATGACGAAAATAATGTAGGTGGCCAAGGCGGACAGGAAAACCACCAACATTTCGTTGGATATATTAAACAAGCCCAGCGGTCGGACTCGAAACTCGTGGAGATTAAGATGAGTGAAGAACACCTCCAGCTGTAGGAAATTAAGAAAAATTCTGTAATATTTACTAAGAGAAATGAAAACCCTTTTTTGAGGATAACATTTAGCAATCTACTCACTCTTGTGTGCCACTCCTTGTCTTCGCTGAGATAGCAATTCTCTAGCATCAGTGAGTGGATGACTCCGAACTGAACGCCTGCTCTTTGCACCGACAACGTCAGAAGCAGCATGCTCAAGATTTCAACCGAGATATTTGACCAGAGCCAATACAGGCTTAGCTCGTGATGGATGTAGATACTGAAAGAGATCATGGCAATGCCACTACAATTCCGACTGAAGCTTAAGAGCAGCGGCAAGTCGAAAATTCTTTGGAACCCAGATGTCAGGGATTGAATGTCCTCGTAGAGAGCCAAACACTTGTCCAAACTCTTGCGGGCCCTTCTCTGGTTTCGGCGAGTTGGCTGTTTGTCCAGGGATTCAAGTCGGAATCTAAGCTCGGTGCGGACATAGTTGTTCACATCGTCGTAGAGCAGTCCCACTGCCAGGTACCCCACAATGGCGATGTGCATTATAAGTTTATTGCTTAGAGAGATAAAGATGTCTACCATGAAACTTTCTAATAGGTAAACCCGTAATATAAAAACATCCTCGTAAATAAGACAAGCTAGAGTGAGGAATAAAATCGCAAGCTCATGTGTTCCTCCAAATCCTGTTCGCTTCCTCTGGCAACAGCTTTGAACTCTTCGAAAAATATGCAGAAATCTGTTGGCCAAATGAGTGCATTCTGTGGCCTGAAAAAGGTGCAATCTCAGGAGGCACGGGCAGCAGGCAATGTTCAGTGACGTTCGGACGGTGTGTAGGAATTTTCTTAACATATCATTTACTATAATGAGCCACTTTAAATATGAGAAGATGCTCATACACAAGCATCCAACGCGAAGGATAGCCAATGACCACTTCCACCACAGACCACTTTCCTCCACAGCCACTTGGTCATTGTTTGTGTTTTTAAATCTGAAGCAGAGAACTCCAAAGTATCTTCCAAGGCGAAACATCCAGCGAAGAATTCCCGCTGAGAATTCTGGAACTCTCAACTGACGAAGGAACTCGAACATTTCCGGTGAGGTTTAAACTTGGATTGGCGAGAAAAAGTAGTGGTCACTAAAGTTAGGCCCTGAGGAGCAATTCACTAATGAGTACTTGGCCAATGTCTAAGGTGACGGGTGTCTGTGCTGATATAAAATTATCTTCTAATATCGCCAAAGCCCTAAATGCTTACATATATATTATTTTAGGTACCACAAAAAACTCGAAAATTAATTCGATTAAGTTTTATAACATTTATTTTTGATTTCTTTGATCTTTACACTTCGTTCCTTTGCAATATTTTAATTTATTAACATTAACTTACGACATAAATGTTTTCAATTTGTATCAATTTATTATTAATCTTTATTCTTTATGCGGAATACTTTTCAGTTTACGTAATGCCCAACTGTATGAGTAAGAATTGCGCGTCTGTTAACACTTTCTCAGCTTAAAATAGTACGCTAAAATTTCAATTTATTTATGTTTTTTATCAAGTATGTTTTTTTATGTATGTATATCGTCTTGTACACTAAAATCGACTCATTGCTAAGCTTAAATGTTACACTTTTAAGATCATATGAGTATGGAAATCAAGTAAATTTGACTACAAGGCAAAGAATAATTGTCCTATGAATGAGTGCAGAGAGAAAAATAGAAAATGGAATTTCTTTTTCGCTAGGTGCATGTGAGAGAGATAAATCAGAAATGTTAATGCCAAGTCCCTAAGGGCCCCGATGGACCACTCTATGAGTGCCATCAGGCCATCTGGCTGCCTCTAGTTCCTTTCCCTATACAACTTCCTTATTCGATCCGAACGAAGTGAGAAAAATTTGCTCAATGTTTTTTGTTTTCTTGAAGATGACCATGGATGATGGGATAATGGTTTGGTTTATGGTTAAGAAGCGAGAACTTAAGCCATATAAAACACACACATCTAGATTGCGTCTATGCAGTTGGAAGTTTTAAGAAATGAGAGAAAAGAAAGAATAACAACCTATTGAATTTAATTCGAGTCAAAAAATATATTCCAATTACGTATTTCTTCTTAGGTTTGCTGACACAAACAGGAAATTATTTAAACACTTGGTGGGATATATCATTTATAACTTTTTTTTATGGCTGAATTGAATACGTAAAAAACCCATTAGAGTCTCTATTATTATCCGCTCCGCATAAACGCAATTAATATGTTAACAACTTTGACAGACACATACACACAAACATTATTTAAGACTAATATTTAACGTTAAGCTGTCCTTTTACCGCCAACTGTTTGTTGTTCCTCTAAGACTGTGTAAACGAAATCACAAGTTAAGCAGATCGGGGGATAGGCCGTCGTCCTCCTCAGACCACAATGGGCGTGCGACCGTCCAGTGTCTTGCTGTCCGTCAGGTTCGATGACAGCGAACAGGACGTGTTGTTCTCGTCCTCCGGTGGAGGATTGTGCAGCTGGACCTGTGCGGTGAGCGTGATGGGATCACTGTGGGACAGCAGAGGCGACTCTAGATTCTGGGGCATCAGAAGCACGCCACTGGGATGAGCCGGCGACGGGGTGTGGATCGCGTAGAGAGAACTGCTGGCCGTTGAGCTGTCGCTCGAAAGGGATAGAAGCAGTTCCGCCTCCACTGGCGGCGATGGCGATGGACTGTTCACCTGGGTCACCATCGTCTCCTCCTCGCTGCTACCCACGTCGTTCAGCTGCGCTACCGTTTGATGGATCCTCACGTGCTCCGCGTCATCCGCATCATTCAGCTGGTAGTAGAGCCTCAAGCTATCGTCCAAAATGGGCGCGAATAGACGACGGAACTGCTCCAGCAGGGCCGCCTCCTCTGAGCCCGGCTGCTCCTCTCCCTTAAGGATAACTATCTCCTCCGAGTCTGCTTGGTGGAAACTAAAATCAATCGCATCCTCTACCATGGTGGCAATGCCATGCCTCTCATCCACTTCTATTGAGCAATCTTTAACACTTCGTTGACCTCGTCAGACTTTGCCCTTGGGCGATTTTGATTTCGTTGGCGTGCCACTGAAAAAAATATTAAATATATAAAGATTGTATCTAAATTCCTTTGTTGGGTAAAGCCCACCTGGCCTCATCTTTTCCAGTTTGCGTCTGCGCCGTGGAAACCGTGTTCTTGCTGTAGGGCGCTTGGAACGAGGTTGAGGTGATGGTAAAATATCCGCCCGGCTTCGGCTTCAGGTGCCTGTTGTTCATCTGCATGTGGACAGTCTTCATGAACTCGATTTGATGGGCCAGCTTCTGGACTTGTTCCTGCAAAGATTACAGATTTATAAACTTATCCCTTTGCTAGTTCAAGTTCTCCAAAGCACCCACCTTAAGCTCCTCGTTCTCCTGGTAGAGATCCGGTGACTCCTCTGGGACCAGGCCCACTCCATTTAGGGAAAATGAGGCTGTAATGCTCCTCACCTTGGCCTTCTGGTCCCACTTGTCGCCCTGGCCCTTGAAGACCCTCAAGATCTTGGGCCCAAATACCAAAGCAATGGTTGTGGTCGTCGAGAGCTGAGTGCGCACAAATCCCAGCATGTACTTGTAATCCGGACCAGCATTTGGAAAGAGCATGACACTGTTTTTGAGGAGAAATGAAATAAGAAATTAATTTTAATAATTAAATTAGTTACAGCTTAATTTGAATTATTACCGCTGGCCTATTAAAATATTTCAGCGACCTTTTCCAACTTAAAAATAAATTCTTGCACCTTCCATCCGACAGCCAATTAACACTTCACACAATACTAACCTAACACAATTCGGATAGGTTTAGGTTCGTGGCACAAAAGTTTTCCAACAAATTGCATTAATTACAAGGACTTCATCAAAAGGATTTCAGATGCGAAGAGCAGCCAACCCGCAGACAACTTGAAACCGGAGAGGAGGATGATGCTGATGCCCAGGAAAGGAATGTGTGTGTAAACACAGCGACAAACAGACAGACCCACTGACAGACAGACAGAGAGACGGATGGCAGCGAGTCCTGGCAGGCCAACAAAAAGGATTACAACGCGAACACGAGCGCGCACAAAGCAAAGGAATTTAATTAAAAGGGACCGCGTAAGACGCAAGGCGGGCAGCTTTGCATTTCCCCTAATGGCCGCGACGCGTGCCCCAGCATGTTTGGATTACCCAACATGTGTCAACTGTTATAATTCAATTCTGCGGCAGAAGGACCTCAGTCAGGTGGGGAGCCACCCCCACACACACTAAGAAAAAAAACAAAAGGACAGCAAATAAGGCTATGAAAGTATGCAGTAAGAAAGTAAATTCTGGTTTAGAAAAGCTTAAGCGGTTTTAATTCTTTTCTATAATTAATTTCCTATCAAATAATATTTTACATTAAATGTAATAATAAAGTTATGGATACTTACTGAAACGCCACCATGGCTATGTTAACAATGGCAATATTATAAATGGCATACGAGATCAGCCGCGCCTCGTTGTACAGACTCTCCGCATTCCGTACGTTATAGCATACCCGTATGCCCCAGGCCAGGAAGAATACCTCTCCTATGGCCAGACTGTGATCCCACCAATTATACGAGCACTGCTTGAACTTCAGGCGACTCTGGTCGTAAATCTTTAAGAATTTATAAAATATATAGAAATAAATCCCATTTAACTTAAGCAATTCACTTACCACTTCTGCGTAGGGCGTTGCCGAAATGGTCCAAGTCCCCAAATAGATCAGCATTACCAGCAGGATGGGCACCATCCATTGCAACAATTGCTGATCGTTTAATTTTATTTTATGCGCCGACTTGACGCGATAAGTTAAGGAAACTCTGCAAAAGTTAGAGTTTTCATTAAGCTAAAAGTGGTTTAGTTATTTTTTGAGGCTCTACTTACCGCCAGGTTTTCATTAGCAGCGAAGTGTAGGTGATGCAAAAGCCCATGTGGCGGGTCCACTTTGTGGCAATGCACCAAGTCGTGTCCAACAGGGGGAATATGGCCACCATCTAGAAATATATTTTATATAAGTTCATTTAAAAACCTAACTTAATAGTTAAGCCTTTTAGCTAATTAAAAGCCCACTTAATCAATTAAATTTCTCAATTTATTTTCTAATAATTACTAGCTACTTCCTGCTTACATTAAATATGACCCTGCTGCACGATAATTAATACAATTATTACGTAGTCCGAGTTATTTTCAACCCTTTTCCGGATCCTTGGTTTTATTTTCACCCTCTTCCATGTCGACGGTAGTTGGAGTGTCCTTTTTATTCAAGGGATCCGCACACTGATCGCAATCCAACATGCCAGTGGAATACTCTTCGATTTGGATAGTTGTCTCAAACAATCTGTACCTCTTGTGGATCACCCTGGTGGCCTCTTCGAGGATAAGCTGGGGATCAGCATTCTCGGCAATGGCCAGATGGGCGGACAAGGCCACTTTGTTGATGGACAGAGCCCAAATCCTCAAGTTGTGGACATGCAGCACACCCTCAATGGAGAGAAATGTGCGCTTCACCTCATCGTAGTCCATGTAATGCGGCGTGGCCTCCATCAGGACCATGAGCACGTCCTTTAATATCCTAATGGTGATCACCACCACCAGGATCGAGAAGAGGAAGGTACACACGGAGTCCATGAAAGCCCATTCGGGCTTAAAGAATATTATCAAGGCGGCCACAAAGACCCCAATACTCTGGAAGAGATCCCCAACCACATGGATCAGGGCAGCCCGCACATTGATATTTTGGTCAGCCTTCACGGGGAACTGAGTGGACACAGAGTAACTCATGTGAGTTCTCAATCCCGTGTGGGAGTTCCTTCCACTCCCGCTGCCATGATGCGATCCCGGGATCTTCGTCCGGCTTACATTGCCAGGGTGAAAGTGCGAGTGTCCGTGGTTCAACTGAAGAGCCATTATAATATTAAAGAGTATCGCCAGTGCCGAGGTGATCAGCATTATCTTTGCATCTAGATCGTGGTCGTGGTTTATCAGCCGCTGAATGGCCATGTATACAATGATGCCTGCGATTGGATTGAGGGATCACTTGCAGAATGCGTATAATATCATGTTTACCTGTGACTACCCAGATAAGGTACACGGATATCATGGCCCCAATGACCTCTGCTCGATACCAACCAAAGTTCAGACGCTGCGACGAAGGTCTCCCCGATAGATATAAGGCGAACAGGGAGATCAGAAACGCGGCCAGGTCTGTCAGCAAATGGGCCGCATCCGTGGCGATGGCCAGACTTTTGGAAATGTATCCGCCGACAATTTCCGTTACCATGAAGGAGAAACACAGCATACAGGCGATCGTCAGGTTCCTTCTGGCCGCCTTATCTACGCCTTCTGGCCGATCCTCGATATGACAGTGATCGCCCCATCTCGTGGTAATATGCTTATGTCCCGTGATCGTTAGAGTTCTTTGTGAGTCATGATGTTCCAATGGTTTACCCACAAGATTATCCAAAGACGCTGAAGGGTGTTTTTCAGAGTTTTCTCCAGATTCCCTAACTGATCTTTCAGCTGGAATTTCTCTAATACTTCCTGCGATCTTATCTTTATGTTCTTCTGCAGTCTTCTCTCTTAGATTTTCTGCTGTCTTTTCTGTGTGAATCCCAGCTATATTTTCACTTGGATTCTCTGCAGGATTTTCCTCATTTATTTCGGTGGCATAATGCAGACCAAGTCTAAATGGAGCCTTCAAAATATTAATATGCCCATGCTTTTCTTCAGTAGCATTGTATGGGTTTGGCTCCGCTTTATTCTCAATGTTTTTGGGGGTAGAAGGTATCAGCTTAGAGTGTATAACCATCGGCTTCGGTCTCACCCAAGACTTTGGCTTCGAGGCCTCTTCAATCTTTTGTAATTTTTGCAAAAGCTCCTCCGAAAGTGGCTCTTTACCTAATTCGCTATCTCGAATTTGATTGGGATTGGGAACATAACCCTCGGTATGAATAAGACTCTCCTTGGAGGGTCCTGGAGGTGATTGCCGCCCATCTACGGTCGTTGGCATTAAGACGTGCCTACTTTCTTTAACATCTCCCTTTGGTGAATCTTTTTTAGAGAGCTTGTCTCGCTCTGGGGATGTCGACTTACTTTGGTTGCCATCCGGTGGAGGGACCTCTCCTGGGGTTTGATTTCCTAACCAGGAAAATCCCTTAATAAATAAAGAAGCGCAACTTTCTTCGCTCTTCATTTTTTTCGTCTCAGGTTTTGATGTCTCAGTCTTTTTCGGATATTTAATTGACTGTGAACTTTGTTCCACCTCGGAGCGATGGTTTCTCGGAACCTCGGAGCGATGGTTTCTCGGAACCTCGGAGCGATGGCTTCTCCTTGGCATATCCTTCGAGTCTGCCATTCTCTCTCTCTCATCCTCCTCATCGTCTGTCGAATCGTTACCATTTGAATTTCCATCTCTTTTGCTCATAATTTGTTCTCTAATAATTTGGTGTTACTTTTTTTTTTTTTAGTATTTTTACATACATTTTATTTGTTCATTTTGATTAGAAAATCGACTGCGATTTAGTCCGTCTCCCAATTTTTTTATTCCCTTTGCCATTGCAAGCTCTTAACCCATTTGCTGTCCCATTGTTTGCTACTTCGAGTTCCTGCCATTGTGTGTATATTGTGTGTTTGTTCAAGGGATGGAGGTTTTATGGACGGTGGTTTTATGTGTCCGCTGGGCGGTGGCTTAGCACTGTTGGTTAGCTAATGTTGACAACATAATTGCCAGCAAGTGGCATGGGAATAGGTAACCACAAGCTGGGGTCAGGTGAATGTAGAATGTGGAATGCTCTCTCTATTAAAAACCAAGGCTTTTAGAGAGAAAATATTAGTAGAGACGAAATCC
>JAEIIH010034002.1:0-13364 GCA_018904745.1 Drosophila orosa | reverse complement strand
TGTTTACTGACAAAAATAGGGTCAGCACATATAGCGATTGTCTCGTTGTTTTATTTTCCATCGTTCGGCAGGGAGATGAGTGCAGATTATCTGAGGTGATGAGTCGCAATAGTATATAGGGGTGGATGTCCTTTGAGTGACTTCTATTCCACCACCAGAGTAGACCTTTTCTATAACCTTGGTTCCTAGTCAAGAGACAATGAGACATTTTTTAACAATTCTAGTCTAGATTATTTCTATTATAAATGTTGTGAGTGTTTTCTTATTTTCATGTTTTCAAAATTAAATAAGTTATTTTTAAAGCATTTTCTAAAATTAAAATTAATAGCGCCATTAAAAATTTTGATTTTTAGGTAGGCGTCCTATTTTTTTAATTGGTTGTTTCTTTTTGTGTCACTATATTTTGAAAAACATTTAATGATTAACAAGAAACAACACAATTTTACACAAACGTTTTCTAAACCATATATTTATATATTCCACATATTTTTTAAATGCTGCTATCTGTAAATTATTTCTCTGAAATAAATATATTATATATTTTTGCGAAATAATTTGAAAGTTCGATGAGGTCACCAAGGTCTTATCTAAGTTTCTAGGGGAAGTCCTATGGTTTCGCTTATTTTTAGCACATGTCGTATCTTTGGCGCCATTGATTATAGAGTTCCGCTAATTCCAGTATCGGTTATCGACTATACTTCACCCCAAAAGTTGAGTCATCATTCGTTGAGTAACGACATCCACATATTCCAAGCGGAATCGTTGCAGATCACATGAGTGTTGAGCAGATCGTTGACATGGGTGAAGACCTGGTAAACAGTGAGTGGCTCCACGCGATCTATTTGCCGAAGTCGTAGTGGAAGTTTGCCAAATAAACATGTCATATACTTATAATAACAATTAAGACATAGGGCGTCCAAAAATACATCGTACTTGACGTATTTACGTAGATTGTCCGACCGTTTTAGTGTCTTTTCCGCTGAAAGACGCTTATCTCCACTAGATAACACTCTTTTTTATTTTTTGCATAAGATTCTGTGATGTGGGGACTCCGAATAAATACAAATTGGTGGCAGTTTAGTTCCAGCTTTACCCCTGAGCAGTTCGGACTGTGCCAAGTTTATAATAAGTTCATTGAAAAGAAAACCTCGAAAAATGAAAACCTTGCAGACATTGACGTTTTTTGCTTAAACAAAAGTAAGAGTTCAACCTCAAAAGCCAATGGCCTAGTATACAACCTCCAGAAGAAGAAAAAAAACGTAAACTGAGTCAAAAAACTTCTCGAATTACCTTTAAAAAACGATCGCCGGGGAGAAGGGTGATTTTGCTGCCTAGCAACAAGTTTATGTCTCGCCTCCACGGAGCATGCGCATGCGCGGCTCATTTCAATGGATGTTCTCAGCAGTCTCCTCGTCTTGAGAAAACAAATAAAAGGCAATAAAAACTATTAAGGCAAGAGGGGCAGGTCTTTCCGAGAAGTTGCCAGGCGACGCCAGGCCTCCCTATCCCGCATTCTCATATTCTCTCACAGTTCCCCAGACAAATGAGGTCAAAATCCTTGAGGTTCTTGTCCTTCCTGGCTTGGGAAACAGGCGAGCTTCCCTTAAGGTGAACTTGTATATGAGAGCTAAAAAATTAATTATATGGATTATATTTGTTACTTGGACACTCTCGGATATTTACTAAACAAATTTAAATCAAGAATTTAAATTTAAGTTCAATTAAATCAATTAAACTATTTTATATTGGTGAAATGATGATTTTCTGTCTGTTAATGTCTAATTTTACTTTAGATAATATTGTTTTAAAAGGTTAAAGGTTTACATTAAGTTATAAACTTAGATAAAAACCTTAAATAGAGTTATAATTTAAAATTATGTATAATGTACAAAAGTTTCACTGTACATAAGTTCAGCATGGAATGTTGCCCCTCCAGACAGACACAAGAAGAAGAACAGGAAAGGATGAACATGAATCGGAATTTAAATAAAAAGGAACCCACATTAGAAGTCTGTTTAGGCACTTTTATATCTTTCTTTATTTCTGCAATGTAGATCACTAAGTACTTTTGATATTGACCGACAATTGTCAATAAAATTTCTCAGACGATTGAAAATGCCAAGAGACAGAGAGGGATTAATCAAGGTTATCCCCGCGATTCGATTTGCCCCCTGTAGTTATGTAAATATGCCTGCGGGCTTCATGATCACGCAAACTTGTCGCCATTTCAATTCATTTTAATTGAGAGCAATCCCCAAGCATTTTTGATTGACCCCAAAAAAAACATTCGACTCTTATCAACTTTGTTGAGCGAAGAAAGTGAAATGCACCCAGACAAGCAGACAGACAGACAGTTCGAGAAAGAGAGAGGAAGCTGAATGAATGTCCCACAATTTTCATGGGAAAACCATTTCCAACTGCGCACTGAAATACGGCTCAATTAAATGTCAATTTCAATTGTAAAACTGTAGCCAAGCGGAAACTCGATTGCCTGTCAGTTGGCAATTTGCATGGACAAGTGCATAATGCGCAGATAAATCAGTCATAAAGGCCGTAAATAAATCTGACCAAGAACCTTGCCAAGTTAACCCAAGACATCACGTTTGTTCTGCGAACCTCTCTGGTCAGATAACACCTGTCAGTGCGAAGAGAATCCCACTGATCAGCCAACCGAACGCTATTCTCCTTCCTCTTTTAATGGCGGCCAAGTTCAATAGAACTTTTGACCGTCGAAAGACGAAGCATCGCCAAAACCGAAGTGAGTTTTTGGTTTTTCCCAACTATGAAATACCCAGTTCTTGAATTGTCCTAATTTTTTTTATAGGCTCTCATAAATTTAAAATATTTCATTTTATTTCCATTCAATTTGTGGAATTTTTGAACATTATCATATATGTAAATGAGATCAATATATTGGCGAAAGCTTTAGAAAACACAGAGAACATAAAACAAATAGTATGGCAGATGATCTTTAAAACCAGATATAGATATTAAAGCACCTATTTACAATATAAAGATGACAATTCCAAAATATATGACTCCAATGACAGCTTACAAATTTCCGGTATTTAGAATGGTCAAGATAAGTTCCCCAACTTATCACATAGGTCCTATAATTTTCCCTCTGAATTTTATTTCAAATACCATATACCCGTGATTTTTTTCGGCTAGCAGGTATGAAAATTTGCACGATTTTTCCCGCCTCCGCCGAGTGGCTAGAAAAACCCGAGTCCCAAGTGAGACGAAAAGCCGAAAGTCGAAAAAGCACCACCGCCAGTTTCGGTGGCACAGTCAAGGCATTCGGACGATCCGAGCAGATATTAAGCGATCGAGCTAAGAGATTGACGTAAAGGAGATTCCGCTGTATCTTCAAGATACTTATTCAGTGCAGATTTTTCCGGTTTACGGGGAATACAAACAATTTTAATACAAATTAAGTCGCAGTCCCAACGAATTTCCAGATAATTGCAGTTAATACGAAAGCATAATAGATTTCGGTGAGTGACTTATCAAAAAGCGAGGTAAACGAACTTATCAACTGCTTTGATTTCCCCAAACAAAACCGGTTACTGTTGCATCAGAATTCGAAAAACTGATTAGTGAGAGCTCTCAAGAATTATAATATTGGTTTTTTTGTCGTTGAAATTTCAATGAAAACGTTGAGAGAACTGAAAGTTGTGATAAGAAATCAAATTGAAAGTGGAACTAAAGGAAAGACAGTCACAATTATGAGTTGTTAAATATTCAAATAATTTTTAACAAAAACTTGAGTACAATACTAACATTACGTAAAGTCAAAAACACCTATAAAAACGTTTACTTTCTGAGGGACCTATATCATTTGGTTATTGCATTATGTTCGATAAAACATTTCCCCTGGGAACGTAAACAGAAAAGAAAATCCCCGCACACAATGGAACCGCTTTGTTGATTATATTCACACGAATTCTGAAATCCAAAGCGATCGCAATTTATTAAGACTATATTCTATTGCGATTCCATTCACTGGCTATTAGCATATACTAATTAAGAATTTCCCGCACGAGCCCCTAACTAATCAAATATATGCATTTGTTGATATATATATATATTTATAATCTGATTAAATCAGCAGACTTGTCGGATCATTCACAGCTCAGCGGCGATCAGCTGGTTGAGTCGTTAAAATCTCGATTATCATTCGATTGGAGCGTGTTGGCCCCGTTTAGCTGTGATGAGTTCATTGGGTATCTAATGGAATATATTACGCCTTTGGCGTCCCTTTAACTTGTCCCTCTGTCCTCGTACTGAGTAACCTGTCTCGTCCACGCGCTGCCTATAGAAATTCAGTCCGATGCTCCGGATCCCCGAGTCCCTCGATCTCCGGTTTCCTGGATCTCCGAGTCGCAGACGTGGCGACGCGGCGCTCGTTTTTATGTCTGTCTGTCTGTCAGTAGTCTAAACACTGGATTGGGCTCCAATCTGAAAATGTGCAATCCACACAAAAGATACAGTATCAGCACTGTGGGAAAAATAATGTTACCACAATACATAAATAAATAATTTGTATACAAATAAAACAAATTATTTTTGTAAGTTTTTAGATCAACTGTAATCAAAACTCACATATTCTAAATAATGACTAGGGTTTTTGAAACCCTTAAAGGGGCACCGATTTCAGCGTAAATTGAGTTTTTATAAGGTGTACAATGTTGTAGCCTAATTATGGGCGCCTTTCTAGGAGTTTTAAGAACCATTGTGATTTTTGTAGCCCAATTGAGATAAAATGTATTCATGTTTGAAATCACTTAAGAATTTTGTCTAAAAGTAGGATAGAAATTTTAATAAAATGCCATTGGCTTTGAGTTTTAATCTAGATTAGTTTGTGGATATTAATATCCAAAACAAATCAAAATTTTATTCGTGGAACTTATATAAATCCTCTCAGTGTTTGCTTTCCGCAGTGCGGCGGTGTCTGGCATTTACAGAACGGGCGCATTTGCTTAGCTGACTTCCAACTTTGTTGCCGGGGGGATCGGTTTACATGGCCCTCACTCCAGACTTGGACTCGGACATGGGCCTTATCATAATCGGTGGCGGCGTTGTCAGCTCGATAGCGACGCGTGGCATCAGCCCAGTTAGCAGTTTTCGCGTTACCTCAATCAAAATGCCATGTGGAGCTCACGCTTGGCCGAAATCCGAAATTAATATGCAGTGTCGACGGTTCGCTGGCATTCATTGAGCGTTTCCCACATTTTCTATAGAGGGGAGTGAATAAAATAAAAAAAAAACCTTACTGGCAATATTTATTTCCCGGATCACTCACGTGGCACAAGGCGAAATGAAGCTGCCTCCGCTCTTCTTGTTAATGCCACATGTGGCGCTTGGTATTCCTAGAAAGATTATGAATTTGTTGTGGTATTTCATATTGCAAAGGGAAGCAAGTATGTGGGTTGCTATCAAGTATTTACTTAGTTTGTATATTTTGAATGAATGCGAGGAATTGAATTTATGGCCAACCATCAAAAGTTTCCATTACCAGCGGAAAATTAACTTTAATCATAAAGGCAATTGAATTTTCCATAGGAATATAGATCGAATGGTAAAATATTCCCAGACAGAAGCTAATTAGTGAAGGAAAATTCCTTTAAATATCATATATGTATATCTGGTATTGTTCTGTTTTCACCAAAAATATTGGGTATGAAGTGTTTACTTTGTTTATAAGTATGCAAATGAATGTGGGTTTTTTTTTTATTGGTAGAGTGTAAAAAAAGTGTTATAACCATAACATATCTTGATTTAGTATGAAAGAGGTAATCAATTCCTTTATAAAGTCGATTTTTCCACGCTTAACTTTAATTTTAATATTAAAAACTGCCTGCGTAGTTTTTGGCCATCAGTTTGCGATTTATCTTATCGGTCTGAACTTTATAGAAGTCTGCTGATTGAACTTACGTTCTTAATATGCCAAAAGTTAGACATGTATATCTAACTATTTAGCTAATAAATACACTGGCAATCTTATCAATATTTTGTCCCCTTGGCGACACAAAATGCTGAGCCCGATTCGGGTTTGGACTGTGTAAATTATTTACCGCCAGGCTAAGTTTTGATTGATCAACTGACAAAAGCGGTTGTAAAAACATTTGATAATTCTATCAGGGCTATGGAAACAGTGTCACTATCTGGCTCAGTAGCCCAGAACTGAAGCAGGCTTATGTAGATACAATTGTATCTAAAAACAAAACAACTGTGTTTGTTCTGCTATAATGATAATGGCGTTAATCGAGCTAAGTAAGTTAAGTGAGCTAAATGAGCTGCAAAGACGTCAGTGGACTCTCACAACTTTTACCTGGATTTTATGCTCCTATTTGCTGTTTTAGATCCTACATTTGTTTATAGCTTTCCTACCTTGACGTCAGTATGAAGTTTGATCCGAACTTGTCGGCTAGATCAGCGGATTTCTTTAGACTAAAATATTGACAGCCTTCTATGAGGGCAAGTCAATTAAGTTCTGTTATGGATTACCTTTAATATGTTTAAAAATATAAACTTATTTCATTGGTGCTCCTGATGGATGTGTTGAGGCGCTGACTCTTTTCACTTTTGCCTGACGCCTGTTTATTTTCACAGCGAACTGAAATGGAAATGAGTGAAATGAAAGAATTTCCACTGTTACTTTTGTTTTTTTTCTGCCTGCTTGTTGCAATATAAATTGTTTACTTTAGGACCTTGATTATAGCATCGCAGCCTTTGCTTAGTCAGCGACCTGAAGGCATTACTTCATTGCAAGATTTTTTTGGACGGGCAATTAACATTTGCAGTTAAGTGCCTTTCCGGCTGTAATTATATTTTCCAGGTTATTGAAATTGTGCCGCCCCAGTGATGGAGTTTGAATTGCAAAAAATATTTTACTTAAAATAATTTGCTTAAAATAATAAATCAGTTTATTAAACTGCTACTTTTGGTGGCTGTTTTATGAATTTACAAAAATTAGTTTGTCATCATTAATTTATATCACTTGAACTTCTTATACAGCTTAATACCAGGTCTTTTGTGGTATTAAGCGCAATTAAGCCACTTATTGAACCGTACTTTTGTGATCGATTTATGGGGAACCCGTGGTGAACCCCCTTATGCGTTCTTACAACTCAATTTCAAAGTTCCCAGTCCATCAATTAGCGCGATCATATTTCATTCGAATGTCCAGTGACTGCCACGATCAACATTTTATGACAAATAAGCACAAACAATTCCACAGCGCGTGCGCCTGCTCAGCTTTGTCCAATTGAAACTCAAAGTAAACAAAGACCCACCAGTCTCTTCTGGCGGCGAGAATCAGACAAATCACGAGACTTGCGACCAAATTGTGAAAATAAACAAAGAAGCTGTATTAACAAGGCATTGCCCAAGTGTCCGCGATAATGTTTAGGTTAGAGGCGCCTCTTTTATTATGGAAAAGCAAACAAGAAAAGCGGTTTAACTAAATTATTGATTAATAATTTATTATTTTATTTCCATTACAGTTCTTCAAATGGGTTGACTTGTGACATTGCAGCTTCCTGGACCCGGGAAACAAAAAGGTAAGACCTCACCATCTAATTCTAGTTGCGTTTATGTTTTGTAAAATTGATTTACAATTGTTTAAACATTTTATATACATGCCCATCTATGCCACATATCAATTTAAGTCATTCAGGAAAGTATAGGATATATTAAAGCCCACAAAATAGAAAACAATCCACGGCGGTATACACATCGATATAAATGTTTAATTATATGAGCCTGTTAATTGATTGATGTTTAGAACTATTCCGAATATTGTTCCAAAATTTTGCAAAGCGAAAACCATTGCGACCAATACGATTTTGATACGATTTCGGATTTCTTGTTCTCCACGTGTACACAAGTATATTGTTTACTAACGCGCACAGGTTCAATTTGGAAATTGAAATGGAATTTCTGAATTACATTGGGGAATTGTGAAAGATTTCCGATTGGCATTGGCTTTGAAATTCTTCTCTTTATAGAATTTTATTATTGTGGTTTTTGTAATCATAGTGATGTTATTAATTTACTGCAAATAAACCTAAATAAACTAATGAGAAACTTTTCCACATTCCAAGGAGATACTTTTATGAGGTAGATTTCGCGCTTGGGGATCAGCAGGACAGGTGTTCTGCTTATCTTTTTTGGCACAATCTAACCAATTTGGCCGGCTGCTGTTTGGCCATAAAGTAATTCAGGCACTCAAGTACCATTCGGGCCATAAAATTAATTTATTAGTTTTACAAATGCTTAAATTTGTTTACCTCTCTCTCGTGGGCTTTGGCAAAAAGGAATTTCTTTCGCCAAAAAGTAGCGAAAGTGTGAAATAAACATTTGGCGCCGAGTTCGGGATCATTGGGGAAAGTGTGTAAATATCGGAAATGGTTCAAGGGCAGCACTTGAAGAGGTTATTATATATTTAATGAGGATGTGTAGTAATCAAAGCAATGCATGCAAATCAATAATATTGTTTATTATTGTTAGATTATTGAACAGGGAATTGGCAATCGGGCATTGTGTAAATATTTATATGTAGCGTATTAGTAAATATTCCATCAAGACGTCATCTCCCCTGATATGTATGTGATCATGTTCTGTGTGTTTTCTAATGTCCGATTAATGGTTTTTTTTTTGTTGTTATTTATCAGGGATACAACTTGAACCTCAAAAGACATAGCCAAGAGAAAGAGAAGCACCACCCCACTCCATAGCCCACCGAAACCACTGAGAAGCAACAGTTAACGTAAACTTAACCACCTGGAAACCGTTGGTATCTCTGCTTGAAAGCAGCCCACACCCATGAACCACTCGGCCAAAGCGCTAGATAGCGTGGCCACCGAGATCAGCAGCAGCAGCTCCTGCTCCTTCACCTGCACCCCACCACAGAACCACCTGCACACTGGCCACCTAATTGCTCATCGTCTTGGCCACTCGTACGCAGCCCGCGCCGATCACAATTATTTGGGATAGAATCGAGGAATCGCATACGGAACCTGATTACTGAAACTGGGCATACAGATCTGTGATCCCCGATCGTTGCTGGAACCATCTTTCATACCCCAATCGCTGCAGCTTCACGACGGCCGGCACAATGTTGAAAGTCGTTGGTGCATCGTGGCAAAAAACGCGGATAGGGACCTACATCCTGATCGGAGCTGGTCTGCTGGTCATCGGAGCCTTCTTCATCGGCTACATGGAGCGGCCGACATACGATGGCACCTACTGTGCCACCGCCTTGTGGACGAAGCAGGTGGGCTTCACGATCGAGAACTGGAAGCAGCAGAACGATCTGGTGAATATACCCCAGGGAGTGGCCAGGATTTGCTACAAGGATTCGGTTTACGAGAATGGGTGAGTAAATGCTGAGAATAAATATTTGGAGTTTAATTAATAATATTTTATCCTTATAATTAAATTGTTACCAGATGGGCTCAAATCGAGGTGGAGACCCAAAGAAGTTATGACGACTGGGTGCAGGCCTATGCAGCGGGCATGTTGGAGGGTTCGCTGACCTGGAGGAACATCTACAATCAGTGGGTCAAGTAAGTACAATCCCTTATTGCCATATGAAACTAGAAGTTAATGTAATTTCCTACCTTTCAGTACCATTGCCACGTCCTGCGACCGCGACGATAGTTCCCGTAAATTCTGCGGTTGGCTGAGGGAGCTTCTAACCGCCAACTTTGAACGCCTGAAGACGCAGACGGCGAAGGGGGAAAACGATCACTACTGGCATCAGTTGCACTTGTTTGTCAACCAGCTGGAGGGCCTGGAGAAGGGCTACATCCGTGGTGCAATTCGAGCTCGCTCCGAACTGGAGGGTGAGATTCCCTTCTCCGATTTTCTGCTGATGAACGCCGCTGCTGATATCCAGGATCTGAAGATCTACTACGAGAACTACGTGCTTCCCAATGGTACAGCAAATGGCGAGGATGCTGCCAGTGATCAGCCAAAGAACTTCTTTCTGCCCAGCGCCACCATGCTGACGAGGATCGTCCAGCAGGAGCAGGAGCCCCAGAAGCTTCAGCTGCTCTTTGGTCACAGCACTGCTGGCAGCTATTCCTCCATGCTGAGGATTCAGAAGCGCTACAAGTTCCACTACCACTTCTCGCCGAAGCTCAGGAGTAACACTGTGCCCGGGGTGGATATTACCTTTACGGGCTATCCCGGGATACTCGGCTCCACCGATGACTTCTATGTGATCAAGGGACGCCATGTTCAGGCCATCGTCGGCGGCGTGGGCATCAAGAACGAGAATCTGCAGCTGTGGAAATCGGTGGACACTAAGAAGATGGTGCCTCTGGTGGCCCGTGTGATGGCTGCCAATCGGATTTCCCAGAGCCGTCAGACTTGGGCCAGTGCCATGGCCCGACATCCCATCACCGGGGCCAAGCAGTGGATCACTGTGGATCTGAAGAAGCTGGGCGATCAGGATCAGCTGTACAATGTCCGAGAGGGCGATGATAAGCACGACGATGCCGCTGTGACGGTTAACGAGAAGGATAGGACAGCCATCCTTAATCGCCACGATCAGCTGAAGGACATGGTATGGATTGCGGAGCAGCTGCCGGGAAGTCTGACCAAGAAGGATGTCACCCAGAACTTCCTGGTGACGCCTGGCAACTCATCCTGGCTGGCCAACGGAGTGCCCTATCACAAGAGTGTCCTGGAGGCCAGTGGCGTGAGCTACATCGAAGATCAGCAGCTCTCGGAGGCGGATGAGGCCGAGTTGACGAACCTCGAGGCGGTGGACAAGTACCTGCGAACTCATGGCTTCCGCGGCGATCTTTTGGGCGGCGAGGAGTCGATTGCCTATGGCAACATAGATCTGAAGCTGTTCTCCTACAACGCCCGTCTGGGTGAGAGCGACTATCACGCCTTCGCGGGACCGATTTTCCTCAGACTACAGCATGTCCAGCCCAGGGCCTTGGAGGATCAGAGCGAGGGTGGTGGACCCACCGCAGCCATTGGCGATGAAAGGCTCAGTGTGAGCATCGAAGATGCAGCCAGTCTGGCGGAATTGGAACTGATCACCGAACGGCGACCGGTGCGCAATGATATGAGGGCCATTGCCATGAGGCGGATCGGCTCCGGGCCCTTCAAGTGGTCCCAGATGAGTCCCGTCGAGGAGGTCGGCGGCCACGAGGGCCATCCCGACGAGTGGAACTTTGACAGGTTCTCCCCGAAGTGGGCGTGGACGGAGGAGAACGCTAAATCCCATAGAACCCAATCGAATTTGTATCATCCCTAGATCCAAGCCTCCCGCTTTAATGTTTAGTTTCCTCGTCTTATTTGTGTGTTTCTAGTTGGTAGTCGCATCCTAAATCTTTCGTCCATAGTTTTGTAGAGTGTACTGTACTTATGTGCGTGTCCTGGCGTGTCCATCGTGTCAATTGTTGTCTTCCAGTTATTTTAACATGTTCTTCTTTTCACGTAGGAATTTTTGTAAATTAGCAAACAAAATTGTAAACAAATTTTATTTTAGCAACAAATTTTTGTACTTTAGTAACTTTATAAAAAAATAAACACAGATAAAAACAAAAACCACTACAATACTTGGTCTGCTTGAGTTCTAACTAATGAGTTTATTGCAATATTCTTTAGAAAACAAATTAAAAGACTTAAATTAAAATCTTGTTATGAAAGTTAAAACCAAAGCAGACCTTTGTATTTATTTTTTTTATTTATTTATTATAAAGAAATTTCAGAAATTTGTGGAATTTCGACTTTAGCAAGTACAGCAACCAGTCAAAAAATATTTTATGTAAAAGCTTTCAAAAAGCTTTGGGAATATCTTTAATATTTTGGGATTGGACTTGGACTACTTTTTGAAGATGTTTAATTACTCGGATTTCGATGTGTGTTAATGCATATTTAAGGAAATATCAATAGTTTGGTTATCGGTAAGCACGGTATCTGATTATGGTTCTGGTTTGCTGAAAATTGTATACATTTATGTACATTTTAAGATAAAATAGAAATGGGTTCAATTATTTTAATGATCTATGTACGTTATCAGTGATCGTATTATTTGTCAATGATATACAAGATTGTTCAGATTATTATTTGACAATATATGTATATATTGGTTTTTTTTTTTAACTATACTCTTCGTAATTTGTATATTTAATTAATTTTTCTAAGCCCCACCCACTGTCTTCTTCCGATTGGCTCATCACCATAGGCTCCTCCCTCTTACAAATTTGCTGATTGGCTAATTTCTATTGACTCCACCCTGTTGGGCGAAGTTGATTGGTCGACCTCTCATTGGTGCATTCTTAATTGGCCAATCAACGTTAGCCAACGCCCCCTTGTGCGTTTTTTATATGTTAATCTCTGGCTCATTTAAATATTACGTTTTGTTGAGTAACTATATGATTTATTTTGTATACTCTTTGCTTTTATACAAAATATTGCCTAAATAAATATTTGGGATTTTTAGGATAAGATTTTATATATCCTTAATGATAACTTCTAAGGTTGAGAATGCATTTTTCTTCATTATAAGTTGATTATATAGGGTGGAAAAAAATTAAAAGTATAGATGAATGTTATTGCATTATATATTAAAATCAACTTAGTTTAAAATAGGATCTATAAGAAACCCAACAAACTTATAGATCTTATTATCATAATCTTCTGACCCTCAATAACCTGAGCTTCTACAAGCATTTGTTCCCTAATTTGTAACTTTTTATACTCCGTGACTTTTATTTCCGGCTCTGTTCGCACTTTTTGCCGCCTTGTCTCAATTACACCGAGGACCACAATAAAATACGAGAGGAAACTTGTCAAAAACAATTCGTAGGAGAGCCCCGCACCAATTACCAAACTCAAATAGATCTATTTCGAAATTCAATTTGCTCTCGCAGCCAACAAACGAGGCCAATTACTTTAAAATATTTCGTTGAGCAAATTTGGTCGACAACTTTCAAAAAAACAAAAAGAAAGAACAAAAAATAATAAGAAAAAGAGAAAGGGAAAAGAAATAGAGGTTCGCTGGTATTGTCTTGGCCGGAGAGAAGCTGCGAGGAGATGAAGAATAAAACAGAAATCCCTTTTATGCTTTGATTATGGTAATTTTGCGATTTGTTTTCATTGCAGTGAAACATGCAATTTTCCTATATATATTCTATATACATATACATGTATATTATGTAGTTCCACTCGAAGGAAACTATGAGCTCCAGCAAGTTGCTGGTATGCAACTTCTTTGCCAGACAAAGACCAAGCCAAAGAGTCGCAATTTGCATAAGTTGTGCCAACGAACAATATAGAAAGCTACACATGGGAAAATGAGCTATGAAATAAACAAATTTATACAAGTGATCTTA
>JAEIIH010033990.1:0-16722 GCA_018904745.1 Drosophila orosa | reverse complement strand
TATTTTCTTAGCTTTAAATGTTTTACAATAAATAAATAATATTTAAATATCTTAAAATATTTGCAAAGACTCAATGTTTCCCTTTTTTTCTTAATAATAATTTAATACATTCAAATATATTTAGCTTTTAGCCCCCAACTCTCTCAGCCAAATCCCTTCTTTTAAACCCAAAAAAATTCCCAAGAAATCTGCAACTATTTCTCTGAGTGCAGTGAGAACAGAAGCTGCTCGAGGAGAATAGGAGAAGAGAAGAGAAGAGAAGAAGCCGCCGAGCCGCAGCATAAATGGGGTGTCGAAATGATCATCAGTTGAGGGCGCCCCGCGGCGGCCTGCTTCTCTGATCTTTGCACCGCACGCCCCGCTGCGCTCCCTCCACGGCCCAAGGAGCAAGGAGCAAGGACCAAGGACCAAGGACCCGAACAGGACTCCGATCGAAACAGTGGCAAACTGGGCAATAGCAAAGAGAGGGCCTGCCATGGGAAAAATCGATGTGATTTTCAGTGCTTCGGTGTGCGGGCGTGTGTGTGTGTGTGTTGCGAAAACCAGGCGACAAAGGTGCCAGGACAAAGGACAACTAATTGGTCCGATTCCAAATTGCCAGTCGCTGTTCTTTTGAGCCTTAGAACCTGCCGCTGCTCCTTTGTGCTCCCTTCCCGGGGGCTTTTTGTTTGCTGTCGGTGCCAGCGACAGGTTCAAAGGGAAGACTCCAGTTGAGAGTTACAGTTTGTATTTAAAAAAAAAACATTAAAATAAGTAAATCGCTTGAAAATCAATTTCAAAATTAAATTTTTATTTATTTCAAAGATTTAAATAATGTGTAAATGTTTACAATTCAATTCCTTTAATTCAAACCTCTTTATTTTTTGCAGGAAAATGAAAAATAAATCCTGAACATATTTTTATAAATATTTAAGCGACTTTAAGTAAAGAACATTGTTAAATTGTATAATTTAGTAAACAAAAGAGTGGCGACATTTTTGGATTTTTTATGGAGACACAAATTCAGAAAATAGCAAACTAAAACGCTGGGTTTTTGAAAACTTAGACTATTAATTTTTTTGACGCCCTTTTTAAGTCATACATATTTGCTATATAATCTTAAAAATAAAAGAAAAATAAATTTTGCAGCAACACGTTGTATTTTCTGGAATCAAATACCTTTTTTTTTGTAGCCACACCTATTTTTTAGGCAATATTTAAAAATTAACAAATATATGTTGGCAATTTTTTACTCATTACCTTCTACCGTTTACTCACTAGAGACCTCTGGCGGCTGAACAATTCCCAAGATTTTCAGTCAGGTGGCGCCACTGCACGTATAGATTTACAGCTTACATTTTACACAATTTTACGTATTTAAACTAAACATTTTACAAAACTAATAAAAAATATATATTTTAAAATTGTATGTTACTTTATGCCATACAATTTAAAAACCTTTACTGAATTTTTTTTATTAACTAATTTATTATTTTTTCAGTTTAATTTGTCTTAAAAAAAATTGATAAAGAAAATACAACATTTTTCTTTCCAACAATCATAAACAGCGACACCTAGACGGATTTAACAGAACCTCTTTTTCTGTAGGTGGCGTTGTCCATCAATAAAAAAAGGTTGAACATTTTAATGGAAAGAGTTATACTAGGTGGTGGAAAACTTTGCTATGCTGCTTCGTGGTCATATCTCGGGTATTTCTTAGATGTTTTCCTGAGTTTTCAGCCAAAAAACCATTTTCCCTTTTGCTGCACACCCACACTTAAGGATTTCATTTGCGGGAAATGGCATAAAAAGTGTAAAATTGTTGAAAACCCGAAAATTCCTTGCAACTGTAATCGATTTCTTGAAACTTTTATAAAAAGGTTGAAAACATTGATGAAAACTGTATTACTCGCTGGTAAGCAACTTTGCCTCTTTTCTTTCTTAAGTGTTTTTCAGCGTTTTTTGCTGATGAAATTAATTTCCCGCATGCTTCCTAGGTTTGCGCACCTGCATTAAGAGTTTTCCACAGCCGAAAATTACTCGGGAAGTGGTAAATGATTAACAAAACCGAAGTTTTCCTCGCTCTTGCTGGAAACCAATTAAAGTGGGACCATTTTCGATGACATTATAATATTAACAACTGAAAAGACGACGGGCACACTGCGAACCTTTCGCAATATATTTGAATAATAAGAAAAACTTATTGTTTTTGCACCGGCATTTCAGAATCTGATTCCAATTCCAGCTTCCAGAGACTTTTTGCATAGTTTCTGAAGCCAATTGGACAACTAGGCCGCATGTGACTATGACTGACATCAAAGAATTATCATTATTTGGACTAAGTACCTCTCATCTGTTTCTGGAGGAAGCTATGTATATACAAAGTATATTTTATATGATCTATCGTAATGAAACTGATTCAAATAATGTTTATGATCTTAATCTTAATATCAGACGTTTATATATCCTATCTGTCATAATAATGATCGCGAAATTAATTAAATAAATTATATTTTTATGTCGTTTTTCAACATATTTTAATATACATTGAGATATAGCCATTTTTAATGATTCCACGGTATTAATTTTATGAAAATCGAACGACTATATCTTTTATTTGCCATAGGAACGATCGAAATATGTATGGGAAAATAATATGAAAATACACATAACTTCGCTATTTTTCAAGATATTTTCTAATATTGTTATTATTTACAATTTAAATGTAATTTATATAATCTAAGTCCTTATATCAGACGACTATATCAACTAGTTGTCTTATTAACATATAACATATTCGGTTAGGTTTTTTTATTCATTTCGCCAAAATTAATTGACTTTCAAGCAATTCAATTCCAATTGCAAACTGCAAAGGTACAAACTATTTCATTTAGTATTATTTCTTTAGTATTTATTATTGGCATATTCTATACTTAATTATTATATTAATTGAACAAGTATTATACATTTCTATATAGTAATAAAAATAATACTCCGATCGAGCACCTGAGAAATAGCTACAATTTCTTCTAGAAGCCTCGTTCGGAAAATAGCTGGAAAAAACCGTAAAGTAGCCAGCGCGGCAGCACTGACGAAGAATGTTCGCTACAAGAAGAGGTGCTGGGCTGAAAACGAGAAAAGGGGGGAAAATTGGCGCAAATTTTACACGCGAGGCACAGCCAGTGATTGATCAGCTCTTGCTATAGAGGTGTGTTTTTAAGGGCTTCGTGCGCCGGCAAATAAACTGCCGCAGATTGGAAATTGGCGGAGAAAAATAATTAAATAATAATAAAAAGTCGGGCATAATTCTGAATCTCGCAACTCGCTGACGCGTCTCGCTGGAGTGTCGCTCACTGACACAGCCTGCATCCCGCTCGCACGCATGCCGAACATGCCAGTCAGTTAGCCAGCCATCCCGTTCTATTCCGTGTCAACGTGTCGGTGTGTGCGTCAGTGTGTCAGAGTGCAGGCGTGTGTGCGCTGTGTATGTGCAACAAACAACGGCGGCCGCTATAACAAAAAATTGTAAATAAATACGCTGCCGATCGATTCAGCGCGCGAAAATCGAAGGTGGTGCTCAAAGAAAATATAGAATAGTCCCAAAGGTTTATTCTGGCCATAAAATTGGGCAATGGGCGACGTATTGGGGCATTTTTTGAACAATTTGAAATTAATTTGTTCTGTGCGTTGTTTGCATGGCCACCGGTTCGTCGGACAAGGACGACGATAGTGCTGCGTCCTGTGGCCGCTGTTTTCTTTCTTCCGCTCTCATTTTCTCGCGGCGAGAGACAGCCGAAAACCCGCTCATTAGAGATGCGCAAATCCAGTTACTTAGATATTGGTTTGCTCTGTAAAATATATTTTATTAACTTTTAAAGAACTCTTTGTTTATGTTAATTCTTTGAAGCTAATTTTTGTTAAGTATAAGTCCTTAATATTTTAGTTTTCAAAATTGAAAATGTAGTCATTTATGACTATTATAAGTTTATGTCGAAAAATCGCCAAATAAGAAAATATTTCACTTTTTTAATGACTGAGACTACCTTGGCTTTGTTTTTATTATTATTTATTTAGAAAATCTAAATTCAATTTGACGGACTTCAGTTTTATAAGTTCGGAAAAGCAAACAGTTTTTTATTATTTACTATTGCACTAGCTTCTCTGTGCCAGTTTCAAATATTCGCAATATCAGAGACTTGAAAATATTTTGCGATTGTTGCTGGTGAGTAATGCTCATCTCTGGCTCCCTCTCGCTGTTTCGTTATCTGGCGCGCCATATGTACGCGCACTCGCGCCGCTCTCAGAGAGCATGTGTGGCGTGAGCGTACTCGTCGGATCGGGCCGTGCGACAGGGACAGAGCGCTACACACCGACGCAGACGTCGAGAGCAGAGAGCGGCGGAGAGGGCGAGCGCTCTTTGTTACAGCCTAACAGAGGGCTAACAGCGGCATTTGTACGAACAACAGCGTGACTAAGGTGATAGCAGCCGCCCAACAGAGCCGGAGAGCGGAGAGAGAGCGGCCCGAGAGCGCTCCGGAGCGTGAACCGAAAGTGAGCCGTTGTATGGCATATAAAAGCAGCCGCGCTCAAAGCGAAAACATTTGGCCGAATTTTACACGAATTTGACGCCGTTTCGTGTTTGTTTTGAGATTCGACGCCACTCGCCTGTGTTTTTTTTCGATAATTCGACCCCACTTTCTGCTAACGTGTAGAATGTAAAACCGAGACTGTAGAAATGTGGACCCAAACTATGCCGTGTGGATCGTGGACTTTGTGGATTCACTCCGAATCGAAACGCGCAAGAAGACGGTAACAAAGCGGACTGAATTTTTTTTTGTTTAGTGTGCGAAAAAGTTTGTGGGAATTTTTAAAAATCGCCGGAAAATGTGAAAAATCAGTGGTATGAATTCGAAATTCGGCGAAAATTCGTAGAATATTACAAAATTCGGTGCGTGGCAAACGGTTGAGTTTAAAAAAATTAATGCCCGACCGAAATTGGGCCGAAATTTTTTTCAAATTTTCCTCGGCATTTTGCCGAATTTCGGTTTTTCTCAGAATAATTTTGCGATTTTTGTGCCGGTTGTGAAAAATCAAAACGCTGGCGACACAACACAAAAAATTTCTGCAATAGAAACTTTGATACGACGTGAAGAAGAAAACGAAAAACGAAAAACGACGAGCGGAGGAGCGAGCGGACACAGAAAAAAATGGAATATATTTCTGTCGTCTGTTTTCTTTCTTTTTCCAATGCTCCTCGCACTCGTTGCCGCTTACCGTCGTGTGTGTATGCACACCAATGCCGCTTACTACCACACCAGTGCACGCGCCGCGAGAGCGCTCCGCTCTTGCTCTCTCTGTCGAACTCGTGCTCGTGCTGGCCCACTCGCTACGTGTGGCTGAGTGCTCCGTGTGTGTGTGTGTGTGGAGAAAACGTCTCTGGGAGAATTTCTGTACGCGCGCCCCATCTCGCCTGTGCCAGTGTGTGTGTGTGTGCTAGTGGAGCTTGTCAGTGTGTTTGTGTGCGAATGAAAGCTTTTGTCGGGCAGCCCCACTATGTCCGTCCCGCTCGCGTGCCACTCGCCACTCGCCGCCCCAACAAATTGAATTTCATATGATGGCCGCTCTGAATGCGGAAGCAAAACCAAAATACGGCAACTTTTTCGGCAAAACTAACTCTATTAACCGCCAATCGGTCGGAACAGATTTATAGGGAATTTCCCCTTGTGTGCCTGGCTAGATTTCAGAGCATTTGTCTTTCGCAGTAAATGAAAATTCATAGGAAATTTAAATTTGATTTTATTTTTGGTTCATGCTTTAAAAAGCTTTTTATTTTGTCCCTAGTATATCTGCTAATTTGAAATTAATTTCATGGCACTTGTTTTGTGGGCCTGGCGGCAAAATAGGTTTTATTATTTTCCTTTTCGTGTGTGCGCCAAAAGAGCGAGAGGCGAACACACACACACACATAAGTCTGCGCCAAGTAGCGAGTTTTGGCGAATAATTGCGAGACAAGAACAACAACAATAGCACGCATACACGCTCCCACGGCAGTCGGAGCTGACCGAGACAGCGAGTGGTCGTCAAGCGGCAAAAGAAGAGGAGCACAGGCACCACAGGCACACACAGACAAGAGAATTCTCCTCGCCTCGCACTCGCAACGTTCCCTTTTCGCCCGTTTCCCTTTTCCCGTTTCGTTCCTACTCGCGCGCGGCTAAAAAATAAATAAATACTGCTTTCGACACATATTTTCCCCCGTGCGATTTGTTGTTTGCCAAAATTCTAATAGGCCTGTGCGTTCATTTTTTCAACTGTTTTTTTTGTTTGTTTTTGTATAACTGCAGTTTATGTGCAATGTGAGAGCGGCAATCGGCGGAAGGAGCAACAACATCGACGGCAACAGAAGCAGCATCAATAACAAAAACAAACAGAAACAACAACAACAACAGCCAACATGTGAATTGCTTTTTTGTACCCAAAAGAAAATTAAATGAAAGGAATCAAGTGCAGTAAGAGGATATTTATATTATCTATATACAACTATAAGTTTAATAACTGAAGAATCGCAAGCAAAACAAAACAAAAAGCCGCCAAAAAAAAAAAAATTAAAATTGCAAGCAAAACAAACAAATAAAAGAAACAACAAGAAAATGAAACAAGAGAGAACGAAAAAGGAGCAGCGACGAAGCATAAGTTGAAGAGGAGGCAGAAGCAGCATCAGAAACAACCGTTAACTTCGTAGTAGCAGCAACAACAAAAACAACAACAACAGTAAAAATAATAAACGGCTAAACGGCAACAAATCATCTTCCACTAACAACAACGGCATTAACAATAGCAACAAAAACAACAACAACAACAACAGCAGCAGCAGAAGAAGAAGGAGGAGGAGGTGGAGGAACAACAACACAAGCAGCGCCACCCAACCAAGGTCAACTTTTGGTGTGGGGCCCAACAACACAAAATGCACGCGTGTGTCTGCTGCTGTTCGACCAACAACAATTGCAACAACAACGGCAGCAGCAGCAGCAGCAGCAACAGCAGCAGCAACAACAACATTAGCAACATTAACAGCAGCACCAGCAACAACAACAGCCACAAATTTGAGCAACAGCAGCAGGAGCAGGCACCAACCAAGGATCGGGAACAGAAGCAACAGGAGCAGGAGCAGGAGAAGGAGAAGGAGAAGGTGAAGGAGCCGGTGCAGGAGCAGCGGGAACAACACCTGGTGCGGGCTGGTGGCGGCGGCGGCAACGACAACGATAACAACGATCTCAACGGCGCCGCAACGAGGAGGCGTTGGTGGTTGCGTGGTCCTCCAGGATCTGTATCCTGGATTTGGACGACAGCAACAAGGTGGTGCCCGCCGGGCGTCGTCGCGGTGACGATAGCGCCGATACCGCCCACGTTGCTGGCCACCGGCCCCGAATCAGCTGTAGCATCATCAGAATCAGCAGCAGCTGCATCAGCAACAAAATCAGAACCAGCGCCAGCGGTATCCTCCGGTACAGGATCGGAATCAAAAGCAAAAGCAGGAGACTACTCCGCAGCTACCTCGAAGCACCAGCTCCAGCTGAGGCTACAGCTATTGAAGCCAATCCAAGGACCCCAAGGAGTCCCAATCGCAATCGCAATCGCAATCGCAATCCCAGCCAGCCAGCCAGTGTTGGTGCACGCCATTTGAGTGCCTCTAAACCTGAGTGCGTGCGTGCTTCTGTGTGTGTTTCAGTGTGTGATTGATTGTTGTGTGTGTGTGTTACCTCCCGTGTGTTGCAAAGTGTTCGATTAATCTAAAAAAAAAAAAAAATAATAACCAACACACACACATCGAACAACAACCGATATATATCCTTTTGACAACCTTTGTGCAGCTGTCAAAAAAGAAAAAAAAAAAAAAGAAAAGAAAACTGCCCGCGCATAAAAAAACACATATAAAACACTCGGAAGAAAACCCCACGAATAAAGAACTACAAAAAAAATAAACGTTAACTGCAAAGACCAAGAAAGCAGGAAAAGAAAACACGAAAGAAACGAACGAAAGGAACAGCCAGAGAAGAAAGGAGTGTGCTTTCCCTTCTTCGCACCCGGGTTTCTCCGTACACACACTCTTTTTTTTTTTTTTTTCCAACCTCATTTTCGGTTTCGACTTGCTGCCCCTTTGGGAGGCAGCAACGACGAACAGCAAACTAACTCTATATGATGGCCGATCACTTAGACGAACCGCCACAGAAGCGGGTCAAAATGGATCCAACAAGTGAGTACCACAAGCCCCATTGGCGCCATTATTTACCCTGCGATTTTCCCCTCAGTAAAAATTCTGATGGGAAATGCACAGTACGTTTCGTATACAACACCTTCAATCCCAGTTTCAACTTGAATCTTAAGAACTTGTGTTCTAAACTCTATTCCTAATAAGATCAAGTTGCTTTATGTATAAGATTGGATCCTTAATAATTAGAAAAAGTTATATTATAATTCAACATTGTAGTTGGCGCTCTTGGGAAACCTTTTACTTGTAAACATAAACATTCTTTGCTTTCTTGGGAAACCTTTTACTAGTAAACATAAAAACATTCTTTACCAGCGAAGGGCACGCCGTGGCTCAATTTGCTCACGCTGCTCAAACCGTTATCTTCTTTCGAAGGCAGCTGGCTGCTCAAGCCGTTAGATCTCGTGCCCTCCGCTGTTCTTTACTTTCTTGGGAAACCTTTTAACTTTAAACATTCTTTGCTCTCTTTTACCTTTAAACATTCTTTGCTCTCTTTTACCTTTAAACATTCTAAACCCCATTCTCACTCTTTTCCGCAGCGGACATCTCCTACTTCCTGGAGGAGAACCTGCCCGATGAGCTGGTGTCCTCGAACAGCGGCTGGTCGGATCAGCTTACCGGTGGCGGTAACGGCGGTGGAGGCGGCGGCGCCTCTGGCGTGACCACAAACTCCACCTCAGGCCCAAATGCAGGCGGCGGACCCAATAAACCACCAGCACAAGGACCAGGACCGGGCTCAGGTCCCGGTGGCGTTGGCGTTGGTGTCGGTGTCGGCGGCATGGGTGTCGGTGTTGTTGGCGTCGGCGTCGGTGTCGGCGTTGTGCCTTCCCAAATGAACGGAGCCGGCGGCGGCGGTGGCTCCGGAACTGGCGGTGACGATGGCAGCGGCGGCAATGGTTCGGGTGCGGGTAATGCCGGTAGTCAACTACGTCAGATGCAGCAACAGCATCACCAGCTACAGCACCTGCTGCAGCAACAGCAGCAGCAACAGCAGCAGCAGCAGCAGGGCCAGAAGGGCGCCATGGTGGTGTCCGGAATGCAGCAGCTCGGCAGCAAGTCGCCCAATCTGCAGTCGCCCAACCAGGGCGGCATGCAGCAGGTGGTGGGCACCCAGATGGGCATGGTCAACTCGATGCCCATGTCCATATCGAATAATGGCAACAATGGCATGAATGCTATACCAAGTGAGTCCTCCCGCACACTCTCCCACAGCAAAATTCAACGTTAACTTGAATTTCCCTTCTCCCTAATCTCCGTCAGGCATGAATACCATCGCTCAGGGCAATCTGGGCAACATGGTGTTGACCAATAGCGTTGGCAGCGGCATGGGCGGCATGGTCAATCAGCTGAAGCAGCAGCCCGGCGGCGGCGGTGGCGGCGGCGGCGGCATGATCAACGCAGTGTCCGTGCCAGGAGGACCAGGTGGGCCAGGAACAGGACCCGGCGGTGTCGGTGCAGGCGGCGGAGCAACACAAAACCAAGGCATGCACATGCAAAACGGCCCGATGATGGGACGCATGGTTGGCCAGCCGCATATGCTTCGCGGTCCGCATCTGATGGGCGCCGCCGGAGGTGCTGGTGGCCCAGGAAACGGACCCGGAGGCGGTGGGCCGCGCATGCAGAATCCCAACATGCAAATGGGTAAGTTTGCCGCCTTGCCTTCAATCTCAAAAGAGTCGCGGTATTAATGAAATGTACATGTTCGTTCACCAGGCCAACTCAACAGTCTGCCTTATGGAGTGGGTCAATATGGTGGCCCCGGCGGCGGCGGCAACAATCCCCAGCAACAGCAACAGCAGCAGCAGCAACTCCTCGCCCAGCAGATGGCCCAAAGAGGCGGTGTTGTGCCAGTAATGCCGCAGGGCAATCGACCCGTGGGCACAGTAGTGCCCATGTCCACTCTCGGCGGCGATGGATCCGTGCCCGCTGGTCAACTAGTAGGCGGTAATCCTCAGCAGCAACAGCAGATGCTGGCACAGCAACAGGCCGGAGCCATGGGTCCGCGACCGCCACAACCAAACCAGCTTCTCGGTCATCCTGGCCAGCAGCAGCAGCAGCAACAGCAGCCAGGAACATCTCAGCAGCAGCAGCAGCAGGGAGTCGGCGTTAGTGTTGGACTTGGCGGAGCGGGAGTTGTGGCTGGTGCCGGTGCCGGTTCAGGTGCTGGCGTGCCCCCAGTTGCTGGCGGTGGTGCGGGAGGCGCTGGCGTGGCCGGTGGTCCCGGTGGTGCCAATCGTGACGTTCCCGACGATCGCAAGCGCCAGATTCAACAGCAACTGATGCTGCTGCTTCACGCGCACAAGTGCAACCGGCGCGAGAACTTGAATCCGAACCGAGAGGTTTGTAACGTCAACTACTGCAAGGCAATGAAGTCCGTGCTGGCCCACATGGGCACCTGCAAGCAGAGCAAGGACTGCACCATGCAGCACTGCGCCTCCTCACGCCAGATCCTGCTACATTACAAGACCTGCACCAACAGTGCCTGCATCATTTGCTATCCCTTCCGACAGAATCATTCGGTCTTTCAGAACACCAATGTGCCGCAAGGTGGTGGGGCTGGTGGGAATGCTGGAGCCGCGCCAGGTGCTGGCGGTGGCAGTGGTGGTGTTGGTGTTGGCGGTGCCGGTGGAGCTGGCGGCAATCTGCAGCAGCAGCAACAGCAGCAGCAGCAACAACAGCAGCAGCAGCAGCAGAATCAGCAGCCCAATATGGCCGGCCTAGGTGTGGATGGCAAGCAACAACAGGTGGCGCCCGGCAGTGGTCAGAATACCGCGATAGTCCTGCCGCAACAGCAAGGAGCGGGCGGTACACCTGGCGGGCCAAAGACACCGGCCGATATGGCCCAGCAATTGGCCCAACAGCAGCAGCAGCAGCAGCAGGTTCACCAACAGCAAGTGCAGCAGCAGCAACAGGAACTCCGTCGCTTCGATGGCATGGGCCAGGTGGGACTGTCGCCTGTAACCGCCGGCGGAATGCAGCAGCAGCAGCAGCAGCAGGGATTACCTCCGGGCATCCGCATGCAGGGTGCTCCGCCGGCGGTCAGGGTTCTTGGACCTGGTCCGGGACCCAGTGGACCCAATGTCCTGCCCAACGACGTCAACAGCCTGCAGCAGCAGCAGCAGATGCTTCAACAGCAGCAGCAGCAACAGCAGCAGCAGCAGGGCCAGAATCGACGACGCGGCGGCCTGCCCAACATGGTGGAGCAACAGCAACAGCAGCAGCAGCAGCAGCAGCAACCCAATCCCGCCCAGCTGGGTGGCAACATTCCAGCACCACTCTCCGTCAATGTCGGCGGCTTTGGCAATGCCAATTTCGGTGGAGCAGCAGCTGGCGCAGGCGGCGCCGGCGGTGGGGCCAATGACAAGCAGCAGCTAAAGGTAGCGCAAGTCCATCCGCAGAGCCATGTCGTGGGCGGCGCTGGCGGTGCAGCAGCCGGTGCTGGTGCGAGTGGCGGCCAGCAGGTGGCTGCCGGTTCCAGTGTCTTAATGCCAGCGGATACCACGGGCAGCGGCAACGCGAGTAATCCCAACCAGAATGCAGGAGCGGGAGCTGGCGGCGGCGTCGGCGGTGGTGGTGGTGGCAGCGGTGGTCCCGTCCCTGGCGGAGGTGGCGGAAGCTCTGGGGCACCCGGCGACAGCGAGAAGGATTGGCGCGACCTGGTGACCGCCGATCTGCGCAACCACCTCGTCCACAAACTAGTACAGGCCATCTTTCCCACCTCGGATCCCACGACCATGCAGGACAAGCGGATGCATAATCTCGTCTCGTATGCGGAAAAGGTCGAGAAGGACATGTACGAGATGGCCAAGTCCAGGTCGGAGTACTATCACCTGCTGGCGGAGAAGATCTACAAGATCCAGAAGGAGCTGGAGGAGAAGCGGCTGAAGCGCAAGGAGCAGCACCAGCAGATGCTGATGCAGCAGCAGGGCGTTGCGAATCCAGTGGCGGCAGGAGCGACTGGTGGTGCGGGTGCTGTAGCTGGCGGTGGCAGTGCAGCCGTAGGAGGTGTGCTATCCCAACAGCAGCAGCAGCAGCAACAGCCGGGCCAGCAGCCCGTCCAGGCCGGCGTCCGTCCCATCATCAGTCCCATGGGCGGCGTTATGCCGCCGCAGCAGTTGCGTCCACAGGGTCCACCCGGAATGTCGGTGGGCCAGCAGTCGGCCGTGGGCATGGGCGTTGGCGTCGGAGTCGGAGGAGTGGGCGGTGTGGGCGGTGTGGGAGTCACCAATAACATGGTGACGATGCGAAGTCACTCGCCCGGCGGCAACATGCTCACCCTGCAGCAGCAGCAGCGCATGCAGTTCCCGCAGCAGCAACAGCCACAGCAACCTCCCGGCTCCGGAGCTGGCAATATGCTGGTGGGTGGCCCCGGACCCAGTCCCGGCGGCGGCATGGTGGTCAATCCGGCGCTCTCGCCGTATCAGACGACCAATGTCCTCACCAGTCCCGTGCCGGGCCAACAGCAGCAGCAGCAGTTCATCAATGCGAACGGTGGCACGGGAGCCAATCCTCAGCTGAGCGAAATGATGAAGCAACGACACCTTCACCAGCAACAGCAGCAGCAGCAACAGCAACAGCAGCAGCAACAGCAGGCGGCACAGCAGCAGCAGCAGGGAATGCTACTGCCGCAGTCGCCCTTCAGTAATGCCACACCCCTGCAGCAGACACAAGGCGGCAACAGCTTCAGTTCCCCCATGCAGCAACAGCAACCGCAGCAGCAGCAGCAACAGCAGCAGCAGCAGCAACAGAAGCCCGGCAGCGTTATGAACAACATGCCGCCGACGCCCACAAGCCTGGAGGCCTTGAATGCGGGGGCTGGAGCAGCGGGAACGGGAGGATCGGCCTCCAATGTTACGGTTTCAGCTCCGAGCCCCTCGCCCGGCTTCCTCTCCAATGGCCCCTCGATTGGCACGCCCTCCAACAGCAACAGCAACAACAATAACAGCAGCAGTAGTGCCAACAATAACCCGCCCTCGGTGAGCAGCCTAATGCAACAGCCGCTGAGCAATCGCGCGTCCACACCTCCCTACATACCCGCCTCCCCAGTGCCGGCGACCAGTGCTTCCGGTTTAGCGGCGAGCAGTACGCCCGCCTCGGCAGCCGCGGCGTCGGGAGCGACCTGTGCTAGTGCTGGCAGTGGCAGTGGCAGTGGGAGCGGCAGCAGTGGACCAACGGCAGGAGCGGCGGGAGCTACCACAACGACGACCTCGACATCATCGTCGGCAGGGTCGGGTGGTACACCGCTTAGCTGCGCCTCCTCCTCAGTATCCACGCCCACGTCCGCTACAATGGCTTCCAGCAGCAGCAGCGGCGGCGGCGGCGGCGGTGGCGGCAGCAGTGGAGGCTCGACGACGCCCGCCAGCAATCCCCTGCACCTGATGTCGGGCGGCGGCGGCGGCGGAGGAACGGGGGCGACGACAACCACATCGATGTCTGCCAGCAGCCGAATGATGAGTAGCTCCAGCAACCTCTCCTCACAGATGGCCGCTCTGGAGGCGGCGCAACGGGACAACGACGAGGATACACCCTCGCCCTCCAATGAGAACACCAATGGCAGCGGCGGCAGTGGCAATGCCGGCGGTATGGCCTCCAAGGGCAAGCTGGACTCGATCAAGCAGGAGGACGACATCAAGAAGGAGTTCATGGACGACAGCTGTGGCGGCAACAACGACAGCTCCCAAATGGACTGCTCCACGGGTGGCGGCAAGGGCAAGAACGTGAACAACGATGGCTCTAGCATGATCAAAATGGAGATCAAGACGGAGGATGGAGCCGACGGTGATGTCAAGATCAAAACGGAAGCCATGGATGTGGATAAGGCGGGTGGCTCTTCGGCCGGAGGCCATCACGATGGTGCCGGCGGTGAGGGGAGCGGCGGCAGTGGTATTGGTGGCGGCAAGGATAATATCAATGGGGCGCACGATGGTGGAGCGGCCGGCAGTGCCGTGGATATCAAGCCCAAGACGGACACGAAGCCTCTTGTGCCGGAACCCATTGCTCCCACTGCGGGTGACAAGAAAAAGAAATGCCGTAAGCTTTTATATCTTTAAAAAGAATTCATCTTGAATCCACTAATCCCCCTTTCTCCTTAATGTAGAATTCAATCCCGAAGAGCTGCGCACAGCATTGCTGCCCACCTTGGAGAAGCTGTACCGACAGGAGCCCGAGTCCGGGCCCTTTCGCTATCCCGTCGATCCGCAAGCACTGGGCATACCCGATTACTTTGAGATCGTCAAGAAGCCCATGGACCTGGGCACCATACGGACCAACATCCAGAATGGCAAGTACAGCGATCCCTGGGAGTACGTGGACGATGTGTGGCTGATGTTCGACAATGCCTGGCTGTATAATCGCAAGACATCGCGGGTGTATCGCTATTGCACGAAGGTGAGTGGTGGATTGGCTATTATTATTATACTGGCGACCACAGAGAAGTTAACTCTTCGCTCTCTCTCTCCCTTAGCTATCCGAGGTCTTTGAGGCAGAAATCGATCCAGTGATGCAGGCTTTGGGCTATTGTTGCGGCAGGAAGTACACCTTCAATCCCCAGGTGCTTTGCTGCTACGGCAAGCAGCTGTGCACGATTCCGCGGGATGCCAAGTACTACAGCTACCAGAACAGGTATGTTTTATGTTGCTAATGTTGCAAGCGCGCTGGCTCGAGTTGCCTGCATACGAGGATATATGTATGTGTATATCTTGCTTGGCTCACGTGTGGACACTGTTTTTGTTCCCGTTTCGGTTTCGTTTCTGTTTCTCTGTTCGATGTGTGAAATGTAATTTAGAAGATAAATCGCTTGCTATCTATCCTTTATTCATGTGATTTAATCAGAGGCCTGTTTCGGTTCTAGTTTCTAGAATGTAAATACGCGATTTCTGTACGAAAAAAAAGAGAAGAGAAAACCGAAGCAGGTGCCTCTGACTTGACCGCTGGCTTTCAAGCGTCCGATGGCTGCTTTCAGCTTCTCAACTGTCCGTTTAAAACACTAATTCGATGGCTTCCAATCCCGATCCAAACCTGATACCGATCCTGATCCCTGCTCGTTCGTCCTCTCTTGTTCCCCATTTCTATCTCTCACTCTCTGTGTTTTCTGTGTGTTTCTGTGTGTTATATCCTTAATGTTGCTGTGTACATAGAAGCCTTGATGTTGCACATTGCACAACGTAAATTGAAAAGTATTTTAAAAACCGACACGCACACACATACACACACACACAATATCCTTTATCCCCAATATATCCTGTAATTCCGCCGCTTTTGCTTCAGCGCTTGATGCATCCACCGATCCATCATGACCATTCAATATTCGGATTCAGTCCGACCCGATCCCAAGTCCAAGTCCGTGTCTAACATTCCACATTTTGCGAGTAGCCAGAAAACCAAACAAAACGAACCCAAAAACGTTAACCACAAGAAATGGAAAATAGCCCAATCCATATATAAAATATGTATATATAAACATGATATGTTTATTTATATATATATAAATCGGGATCTGTTCTTTACAATTTCTTTAGAAACTTTCCTGTAAATATTGCTACATAAACGTATATAAAACTGAAATTAAGAACAGATCTCCATTTCAATGTTTGTGTCTAAATATCCCAGCTTTATTATTAATTTTTACAGAATTGGGGATTAAAATCGAAAGGAAATTGCGAGAGTCATGGCGAAAATGTTCTGAAATTAGATTTTTTCAATGTCAATTAATATTATTTACTTTATTTGTAATTTCTTTTATTGGTGCGATATATGTATTTAACGTAATATGTACATATCTAGCGCACATAATCACAATGTTTAATTATCGACTTACATATCGATTTTTATCTTAAGTTTTGTAACGGTTGATCGATTGATCGATTTTTCTGCCGTCTCCTTATATGAAGAAAGTTTGTCAAAGAAAATTTAATTTTGAATTTATTTGAATACAAAAAGTAATATTGGAATTACATTACATGAACAAATGAAATGAAATGAATAAATTAATGAAAATTTGGATTTTGTAAAGAATTGTAATGGAAACAAATCAGAGATTATTATAATTTATAAAGATTCTTTGGGAATCAAAATGTGTATTACTAAAACTATTCGAAAATCTGTTATGTTGGCCATCTTGGGTCATTAAGTAATCAAAAAGTTAACCATAAAATATCCTTTGAATCATTAAATGCCTTGTATGATTTGTGCAGACAGTTTTTCAGTTTAAAAATAAAATGTAAGAAAAGCCAGAAAACCAATTGAAGTGTATCCTAGTTTAGTTTGATTTTGATTTATGTAGAAACTGAGAGTCTCGATGTTGGGATATTTAGGGCAAATATAAATAAATTCTTCACCCTCGTAATTGTTGTATTAATGTGAACAAAAATTCTAATGCAAATTAAATCACTTTTTGTTTTTCTTTTTTGTGTTCTTGATCTTCTGCGTTGTCTTATTCCTCCCGCCCCGCAACAACAAAAAAACAAATGAAACAATCG
>JAEIIH010033979.1:0-15128 GCA_018904745.1 Drosophila orosa | reverse complement strand
AAAAAAAAAAAAAAAAAAAACAGCGGCAATAATTCGGGGTTGCAAAACGCGACAGAATCTGACCATTAATAATTTTGCGCAATTGTCAAAAATTCGCGCGTTTTGCTTAATGTGAATTGTTTCGAGATTGTGAATATTCATTTTTGCCTACTAATATTGACTTCCGTTTCCGCTATGCGAGTCCAAAGTATGTTTCCGCCATTCTTTCACCTCACTCACCCAGCGCTCCCGATTTTTATGTTTGGCGCCAGGGAAATTTGTTATCGTCGCAGCTCCAACAACAAAATCAATTTTCCATGAAATGCCACAGCAGACACAGGCGGCAAAAACAGAACAAAAAAAAAATGTAATTTATAAATCAGACAAATAAACGTACAAATAAATGCCCATATGCAAAATATTTGACATTTATTAATTAAAATTGTGAGAAAATGTATATTAATTTTATTCAAATTGTCAACAGCAACAAAAGGCAGCTAATTTCAATTTATTTCATGGGACCCATTGAAGTTTGTCATCAGCCTGTTGTATGTAAGTGGAATAGATAAAAACATAGCTTTTAATAAAGGGATTGTTTTTATTGGGAAATATGAAAACATAAAGCTCTTTCAATTGGATTTATTTAACGATGGCTTAGAAGGACCTTTTTTGTGATGCCTTCCAGCAATCAAACTGGCCAGCTTCTTGCACACAATAACTCCATAAAAGTACAACAGATATAGTTCCACAGCTAGTGTAATAAAGCGCATATAATGCCCGATTCTTGGCATCGGATCAAACAAGTCGTGAATCATTTGCCCACAGCCCAAAGTAGTGAGTTGGGGATTATAGCAGTGTTTGGGAACCTTTCGCAGATACTCCATATAGCTTCGAGGTCCGTCCAATCCGCAACATTGCAGCTAAGTGAATATATACAGATCAGTTTAGAACTCAGTAAGATCAGAGATCATACCTTCTTTTCAAGATTAGGCCAATACGTGTCGTTGCTATTCAAATAGCTCCACCAGTGATGTGACAACTCGTCCTTGAAGGCATCGTAACTATCTTCTATGTCTTTCAATCTCTCAAATAATGTGTAAAACGTTCCGCGAATCATATATATCAGCAGTGGTATATACTAATTGGAATATAAACATGGTTATCATTACTTTTTTAACTTAATTTACGCACCGCTCCTGAAATCCAATCCGCTGTAATATCAGCTAAGCTAATACTGAGTAGAAACAGAGTCACGAGCATAAACAGGGCCCTACTGGCGGCTGAGTAATAGGTGACTACAGCCGCAGTACACTTGGTGCATTCGTTCAAGGCGTCAGATCCCACTCTATAGGGTATTACAATCCGCAGAACTATAGCCAGTACCATCTGGAAGAATGGCCAGGGTTATAATAATTTAATGGAGAGAACTGACAACGCTTACCCCATAGACCACAGAAGCTATCTGGACTACGCTTACGCCCATTTTCGAGGCCGATTTATTTGCGGAGTCTGACAGGATAATCCCAGCTAACAAAAAGGTTAATGCCTCAGGTAATAATCGCCTAGAATATAGTTTTGCCTGTGATTTGTTCTGGCCAAAAGCTATATTTACATAGAAAATAAATGTAAATTTATTTGTCTTCGGTTGTGTATACAGAATCAGGCCTGTTGGTGTCCTTTTTTATTTGCATTTTCATTACTTTTTTTCTGTGGGAAAATGGTCATTGTTGATTTATGGGATTTGCTATTTTTGACAGTCGTTGTTACAACAAGGACTGTGTGTGTGTGTGTGTGTGTTTGGGGGGCAATATCTGTTTGTAAAAACCGGGTTTTATAATCGGCTTTCTATATTAATTTTAATTTTATTTTCGGCATTTTATTATAATTAGTACTGATATATGCAAATGGTCATCGTTAGCAGAATTATCGTTAGTTATATGTGTGTTTCCCCTGTTGTCGCTGCACTTGATGTCCACATGCATGTCCCTCAACTAGTCGGGGAATTTACTATTCAATTTCTGCGGTGGCTCGGCTGCCCATCCTGCCGTCAAACAAAAAATAATTCTGTGGTTTCCTATGTTTTTAATTGTCGCTGTTAGTTCTGTTTTGTTGTTTCATAATCGCATGCCCTTTGTTGAGCTGTTGTTGTGCAAAAAATAAGAGCAATTGTAAATGCCGGGGAAAAAAGTTTGTAATATTTTGGCAAAATATTTATAATATTTTAATTCTAATTTCAACAAATCCTAATTCGTTTCGCCAGTCTCTGTGCGCTCGCCGCCCAAGCACTTTGTTAGTTTTTGGCTTTTTTGTATCTGTTTGTGATATTTTAATTTTACTGTCACATTTGATCATAAATTTGGCGATTAACAAATAGAAAGCATTGTGGGTTTTGGTTAACTAAATTCTGTTTTCCCGCAGCCCCCACATTGTTGAAAGGACTCTCTAAGCCCGTGGGGGCTGATTAGTTGTGTTAAATAATTTAAATTAAATGGCTTTAGATACGCCCATTTAGAGTGTTATTCGTTTCGATTGTGCTTGCAAAACTAATATTCAAATGTGTTGTCACAGGATAGCACGTTCTTATGTCTGGTGGAAAATACAGAATCGCTTCTCCTTTCCTTTACTATTCATATCAAAACGCATCGAACAACAATATTAGTATACTAGAAATTCCTGTGACAACCATGTTTGACAATACTAAATATTTTCCACGATCGATCGGCTCGGAGCTGCCATCCCAGTTGGAGGCGAGCGAGCCCACTCCACAGGACATCCCGGTTAGCCACGATATGGTTCATAACCTGAGGGGCGAAGCCTTGGAAATCGTTGAAGATGAACCAGATGTTCCATCGGGAAGCCTCAGGTCTCTCTGTCCCACTGCACCATCATCTCAAAGGCCTTCCTCGTCAGCGCCCCAGCTGATGATTATTTATGGGGAGGGGGACATCAACAGCGCCCTGCATTTTCTAATCGAGTCCGCCCATAATCCATTCAGCCCGAATACGGTGGCCATGGTACTGGTGGAGGAGAACATTCGCGAAGAGATCGTGCGGCGCATCCTTGCAAAACTAAAGCCGCTCAGCGGGTTGGTGACCGAGCATCCCAAGTTCCTGGAGAGCCTGGTGAAGGCCGAGGCCCTGAATTTGGAGCTAATCAGAGCAGCCGACACCGACTTGGCACCTCTTCAGTTTTCCCCGGTATTCGTCTGCGAGTGCACCCACAATGTGCTGGGAGAATATCCCACTGGGGTCACGACCTTTCACACCTTCCGCAACAACCGGGAGGCCATCGAAATATGCCACAGAGAGACCCTGGCCTTCGACTCCGTGTCCGTTTGGAACGAAAGCCTGGATGGCTGCTACGAGATTGTGGTGGCCCTCAGTTGTAATCACTTTTTCCTGAACTGCATTAATGTGCATCTGTCGCCGATTTCCAGTCAGCTCGCGGCTCAGAAAAACTACGTGGCCGTTGTGAATGGATACCATTTCGAAGCACTGCACATCTATAATGAGTTCAAGACCATTGTTTTCCCCATTGGCGACCGAATTTGGCCCTCTCTAAGTGATGAGACGGCCAAGCAACCGCCTATCTCCTATTTGGAGCCTTAAGTTTCAAAAGGCAGATTTGCTTCCTCCTCAAAATAAAAACAAAAATTGCTTGCCAGGAGTATTCGTAAAGTTCAAATTTAAAAAGTTATTTCTGGTTTATTTTTATGATAATTGACATTGACGATACGATCGAATATGATGGCAGCTGTCAGAGGCAATAACAATATTTCTTTTGTTTCGGGTATCGATTTTTTGGGGTCGCCTTATGAATCCGTATTATGTAAATTCAGGTTTTAAAACAAGTCGGCTGATGCGTGACTAACTACAGGGAGTCAGCTTTACTCGCTTCATGCCAAGTTGCATACATATAGGAATTTGAGTAAATAATACTTATTTTCTTCCTATTACTAGGACCCTCTGGGGAAACTAAAGAGATCCCCGTGATGCGTGTGAATTTATGACCCCCAAGTATTCCAGAGTCTCCAAAAGCCGGACCCACAACACACCTTCCTGCATCTGCATCTGGTCAATAAAACAATCTCTTTATGGGAACCTGATGTGTGCCTGAGTGACGCCAACTCATCGCTTTCTGGCACTTAAGGCCCGATTCCAAAAATAAAGCCACGCTAATAAATGTGATAATCAGCTTTTGCAATATTTACCCCTGAGGAGTATCCCACAAATCTTCCGCAGAATGTGTAAGGGGGGCTAATCAGGTGCATCCTCACTGCAGTCGCGCCCATCAGTCGCTCCCCAGCCCACGACGCCCCAACCCCGACCCGGTGGCCAGGGGAAATTCATTATAAAATGTGGTTTGAATTATTTGTCAAAATGTCTGGGCCAGGACGCTGTGACATTGATGTTGACATTGACAGACACACTGCCTCGACTGTCCCCGACAGACCGAGCCCTGCACACTTATTCGATGCGACAAAATAAATGAAATTGTTAATGGCCAGTGAGTCACCGATCCGACGAGTTGGGAGCACAGTCCTCGTCACCTGCATTGGCATCCGTTTGCCGCCGAATGCAGTCCTTATTAAGTATGACATTTAAGCGGGCGAAAATGTTTGATTTAATGGGAGAATAGCAGTGGCCTTATACGGAGTTATTTTAAAAGTGTTATGGCTATAATTAGTCATAGAAACTTAACATTAAGGCTATGAATATGACTAAAATGCGTTTAATTTCATTGTGTTTATAGCAAGGAAAGCGAATTAGTGAATTATTCACATTAAAGCTCTTGGAAGTGTGAATTATTCAGTGATCGCTTGTGGGTCTTGGTTGGGACTCTTGAAGATGCTTGTACATTTCCACATTCAGTGCAAGTCACTCCTTGCCCGAGTCTCGAGTTAACTGTCAGTTTCAATCGTGTCTGCAGAACTTGTCACTCATTCAATAGTTTTGAAAATTGCAAATGTCACTTACAACCCAACAACAAGAGCCACTGGCTTCCAGCTTCCCACATGCACATGCACTTCCACTTTCACATGCGCCTGTGTGTGCGTCTGCGGCTGAACATCCTTGGCAAGGATGCGAGCTGAGACAATGTTGCCGAGACGAAGGAGGAGACTGCCACGAAGACAAAGTCGGTCCAGAAGAATGCCAGGAGGATGACGCGGCAAGCAGACGCTGTGAATTAAAATAAGGCCAGGGAATAAAATAATAAAAGGACACACAGACAAAGGCATAAGAAAACTCGAGCCTCCCCACACTTTCCACCTTCCCAGCCCCTCGCATATGTGTGTGAGGTTGACCCACAGCAGGGGCAGGGACTGGGGCCAGTGTCACGGAAAATAAAGCTTCAAAAACGTAATTAAACCAATACTAATTTTAAAAAATGTATATTTAGCTTGAGTGAAATTGTAAATTTCAAAAATATTTTCTCTTGAATCAGGATAAAGCCTGAAGACATAAGGCTTGTATTCTATACCTTACTTGAGTAAAATGTAACAAGTTTGACTCTTTGTCATTACTTTAAACTAAGATAAAATTGAAATGTAAGCAGTTTGGGGACTTCCTAGATAATTAACACCATTTTCTCGCAGTGCTTTGGCAAGTGCAATGTGTACTTCCCATCCTCCGTTCCGAGAGCGGGACAAACATGTACGCATCAAAATCAGACTTGTAATCCAAGTGCAAGTTGCGAATCCAAAAATCCATCCATCGGTTGCAGAGCATCCTTCACCGGGGTCCCTCGGCCCGCTCCCCGGGCCGCCTTCCTCGTTCTTTTCTGCTAAGTAAAACTTGAGCAAGCTGGGAAGAAAGTGCGCAGGAAAGCAAGAAAGCAGGAAAGCACGCTGGCAAGAAAGCAGGCTAGACTGGCGCAGGGGGATGGTGGGGGGAGGACTGGAAATTCGCTCGCCTGGTGTCACGTAGAATAGACATACAGACATGCAAGTGACAGACAGATGGAGAGACACTGTGACACGACACATTGACTGACAGCTGCAGGGATGCCGGTGGGCGGGGCGGAGCGGGGCGTTCGTATTGAGGGCGTGGCAGGTTTTAGAGGTTGCAAGGATTTTGTGCAAGAATGGCGTGTGCAAACAAAGCCGAAAGACAAAGGCAAATGATGGACATGCACGAGGCTGCTGGAGAAGGCAAGGAGTGCCATTGCTGGTCAATGGAAAAGTTTCCTTGCTCAGCACCACCGTGGGGCATTTAATTTCAAAAAGGATTGCTCAATGACTTAAGAAATGGGAACGTAACAGAGTCCATTTTAAACACTGCCCCGAATCAGAAGAACAATCCAGGAAATAACGATTGAGTCTTGAATTACTACAAAGAACAAAAAGGAATTTAAGCTAAAAAATCTAAATTATTTGTAAACGCTGGCCCCAGCTACATATATGTTGATATATATAAACTTGTTGAGGGGTTGCTTCTATGGTCAAGTGGGGAAACATTAGGCAAAATAAATATGACACCACCGACCGGAAATGAGACGAGGGCGAGCCAAGCCGCGAGAACGCTTTATGCAAAAAGTGTTTTTAATTGAATTTTTTCACATTTAATTTTTTCCTTGGCACTTTTTGACGAAGCTGAAAATCATAAACCAGAACAGGGCGCGGACGCAGTCGCGGACGAAGGCGGGCAGTGAAAAATAAATAAGAGTAATTAAATTTCGTAACAAACATGACGAGATAATGGACCGGGGCCATTAACAGAGCTCCGAGACGGGGCCGCCGGTCAGTAAGGACTGTGAAAGATGACGAGAAGGAAAGCCCTATCCTTCCTCCTTCCCCCAAGGACATGACACAACAGACTGGCGGGGCAGCTGACGGCTAGATACTGTCCACCGCCTCCGCCTCCACCTCCACCTCCACCTCCTCTCTGCGACCCATCATACATCACGGCACGAAGGCAGCACGGCAGAAGCTCCTTGTAATGTTCTCTGGATTTTTCAAACAAAACGTATGCCAGCAACGAAAATCCTTTCCTGCCCACGAACAAAACTCCCTAAGGCAAATTTTTCTTGATTTTCCTCAGCTCAGTGCTGCTGCCCGTCTGAAGTTTTCAAAATTATTGCATCATTTACGGAGCCATCAGCGGGCGCAAAAGGGGTCAGCTGCGAGCTCCAAGGACAGAACGTGAGAGTGACACGAACCGTCTGCCGGCCCGGAGGAATCTTGATGAATTTCCTGGGATCAATAAAATGTTTCCCCAGCCGTCAATAGTCGGAAAACACATTACACAGAAGGGGCCGCCCATTCGAAAAGATTTTGTAGGACCTTGCAGCTTCTACTACAGTTCTGAATTTCTTTATCTCATATTTTGTGCATTTCTGAAAATAAATATATGGATACAAATTAACTAAGGCTTGTTAAGTTTTTTAGTTGAACCTTGAATTTTATGTTACAGAAAAGTTTGCAACACCTATAATTTATCTTAAACAGCATCAGCCGAGATGATTGGAGACATATCCATCCGAATAACTTACTTTAAATATTAGAAAAAATGTAACTATGGTGGTTTGCTTTATTGACTTTGAAATTATTGATCTTTTTGATTATCTTAAAATATCTTTTTTGCTATTTAAAACTTAAATTTTTAATACACAATAAGAGTCTTATCATAGTAAACATTTCTTGAACAACTCATGTACATTCAACCCGTTCAACCCACACTCATCTGCCTTTTCATTTCTCTTCCTAACGAAGCGTCAAACGAAATAGTCGAAAACTTTTTGCCATCAACATTTTCTCTTAAGAAAGACTATGTGCTGTGCTGAGTTGTCCGGCGAAGATGGCAAGTTTCCAATTCGAGATGACAGCTCATTCGTCAAATCATACAATGAAAAATTTGAACTCTTCATCAGTTTTTTCGGGTCGGAGCAGCAACCAGCATCCAGCTGCTTCGTCCTTTGTCTATGCGAGCGCCATTTGGCCGCTGGCGAGTTTGATGTTGACGTTTCAATATTGATGCAATGTCCACCACGACCAAGTTTGTCCCTCGTTGCTCGGCACCCATATATGTATAGCATATTTCATCGGCCATGTTCGTTGCCAATTCTTTGACTGACATGAAAAATAACAAAACAAAGCGGCCACTGCCAAAAAAGGATAGCGTCGGACTGGAGTAAACAACGCGATGCGCTTCCCAACTGGATGACGATGACGCTCGCATCCTTGCGCTTCCTTGCAGGGAACGGAAGCTTCCTAATCCATCGTGGAGCGCCTTGGCATGGCCTTGGACTCATCCTCCTCCTATCTCTCCACTGGCCCGGGCAATCTCTTGCAGCTGTCGTCTTCGACGATGGATGGACGTATGTGAGATGGCTCCAGGCGCTGGCTCTCCAGCAGGCGCAGTTTGCACTGTATTCAAGCTCAATAATGTTCGGATTTTGATGAAGTGGGCAGAGGGCTCTCTGGGGGGTGGGTGGCTGGGTCTGTAAACAGTTGGACGGGAGTCGGACTAGAGGCGACCCCCACACGGGCTGCCTTGTGTGCAAAACACTAACTTAATGTCTATCACAAAATTGTCCCCTCAATATCATATCAATACTTCTGCGAATAATTCGAATACCCTTGCTACAAAAAATAGTTTCCACTACAAGTCAGCAGTAAAAGCGCATCGAAGGAGTTTATTGTGCTCATCAATATGTTTACATAGGATTTAATTTCTTTCGGATAGGCAATTCATCCTCTCTTGACTAAAATAAAGGCCTTCACAGAGCCGTTTCTCTTAAAATTGTATAAAACTGTCAAAGAAAACAATCAAAAATAAGATAATGCAAAGATAAATACAAAGTAAAGACCAGAAAAAAATTTAAAATTATGTAAGTTTAAGAATATAATGTTTATTCCAGAAGTGATTGCTCAGAACTTAAAATTTCCAATTAAAACAACATTTTGCAGTTATATTTATAATTTAAGCGAATTTTACAAATAAGAAAAAAAAATTCATGAGTTCATATGCAATTTTTAAGTCTTAGGGTCGTACAGTAAATGAAAAAGGGAGATAATTAACATTTGGGTTAATTTAAAAAAAAGAGATATGGTCATTTATTATAAATAATAGAATTTTATGTATTTGGCATTGACCTAGAGGTAATTAAATAGATATAAGAAATTAAGAACATGATAATAAAGCTTGGAGGGAGATATTTTTTGTTGAGGTACTCAAAGCACCTGACTCTTTATGACAAATTAAACTTCGTTAGGTTTTTTAAAATCTAATTCCACAAACAAAAATCCCAAGCTTATAGTTAGCAGCCCTGTCACCATCACCAGTTTTCCCCTAGAAATGTTTTTATATAAAGACTTGCCTAAATAACCTGCTACAAATTGGACCGAGTTCAACCAAGTGAATCAACTGTGGATCCAAGACTACATCGATAGTAACCGAACCACACCGAACCACACGGACCACGTACAATGGGCAAACCATTCATTTAACATGCATTAAAGTTAAGTTGCCTAGAATCTAGAAAAAGTTTTTGTTTTCAATTTGTAATGTAAGAAAGTTTCTTAATAACACTGCAAAAACTTAACAAGTTAGCAACTTAAACAAAAAAATAGCACTGCATTTAAATAAATTACGAAAAGCTTTCTACCTTAAATTAAACCATTGTAAGTTTTAATCTCATTGCAATCAAATCAATTAAGTCATTTTTATTAATATAGTTTAATTTTTAAATCCTACTATATCAAATGAATTATTGAATTGGACAATATAATCGAAAAAAAGGAGGTGGAACGTTAAAAGCCGATTTCTGATCATCGATTTGGCCCACAGTGCAATGGCAGCGCCAACGCCATTCGTCGAAGTGTGGCCGGGGCCATCACTTGGCTCGTTTTCTCATCGTCAAGACAAACGAAAAATAAATAAATTACTTTGGCCGGGCCTCGCCGGAGTACGGCCTCTTTGCAATTCCGAGCCGTCACTGCACTGCAGACCCTGGCCAGCCGGCCAACAGTTGGTCGTTGTCCGGTTTGATAGTCTCGGCCGATGGCCAAAGGAGGAGACGGAACCTGCTTCCAGCTGCACGCTGCATGTGTGGTTGTTGCTGCTGCAAGAACGCCTCCGCTGCTAAACTTTTAAAACGTCAATCAATTGTCCAAAGTTGTCGGAGATGTCTGACATGTTTTAAATTAACTGACGAAGACGAACCAATGTAAACGATTTATGGGGCCATATCCAAGAAGCGATGGCCAGCTTCCAAGCACATGGCCAAAATAGCCAGCAGATTCACATGCATACATACATAAATACATACTTACGTGTGCTGGGAGGAGTAGGTGGCAGTGACCGTCTCTGGGCTTAAATTGTTGTCTGATTTTCGCCAATGAACAGGGTCAAAAGAGTATTGGAAAGTGATTCGGAAAGGGGTAAATCGGTTCAGAAACTACAATTCTTTAAAATCGGTAATGATATTTTACCTTTGCTGAAGTTTGGGTATAAAACAAGACAAGTAAGAAAGCTTCAAGGGATCTAAGATGGATCCTTTTGACTGCAACGCAAATCAACTCTATATAACTTGCCGCCGTATCAATTTTCTCTTTTGGCAAACATGAAATATTATTTTAAACATATTAATTTTACGTGAAATTAACCATTCCGCTGTTCAATATTACTTTTATTGTCCAAACCACGTTTTCATTCGAGAAACTTTGAACTAAGGGCTGAACATGAAATGTTTTTGTGCATACTAAACGAGGGCTTATTGTACACATTGTGCTTCAAAACGAGGCAAATATAAATTATAATATAATAATAATTACTGTCAAACAATAGAAAATTAATTGCGAAACAATCAACGTTTCATTAAAACAAAATGGATTTGACATAATTCAAATGCAGTCCTGCATTTGAGTGGCGCCCTCCTCGGTTGATCTGATGATTCTGTGGGTCCGGAATCTGGACTGCGGCGTTTTCCTGGATGCTGGGCAACAGCACAGCACCACACCCTCTGGGGGCGCCGCTGTAACGCTGAATCATTCATTTGGAAAATATTTAATTAATTTTTGCCAATTATGGTGGACAGCGCGAAAAAACACAAACACACACACGACCCCAATTGCGTGCGCTGGATCCTGTCGAGGGGTTGGGCCGACTTTTGGTCGTATGATATATTAATGCCGGTGTAATGACGCCGCCAGTCGAAGTTGTCGCTCATTTAATGACCGGCTAGCGCGCTAATAACCAAGTGTCCCTGTTTAATAGTCACCTCTGGGGCTTTAACTGGGGAAATTTGCGCGGAAATTCTGATACAAATTATGAAGTCTGTCGGGCGGATTACATAGCTCATAAATATTAGCCGCTTTAAAGCACTTCCATATTATGAAGTGTGATCTATATATAAAATTAAACTTTATTTGTTATTAAAAGGAAAAGAGAGTTATGGTAAGTAGAAGAAAGACTTTATACTAAGAAAGCTATGGTCGAGATCGGTATTTATGCATAAATTAAAATACAAAACGAGAACTTTGATTCAATTTAAAATTGGAGTTATATACATAATGAAGACGTAAAAATAATTAAAACATAACAAAAGATGTCAATTTTTTTAAAATAATTTTTTTTGTATGAAAATAAGAAAAAATATCTTAAAATTCGTTAGAAAATGAATATGACTTTGGACTGTCGTCCACGTAGTGACGATAAGCACTGCGGGTGTGGGCAAGGCAACTTATATTTCGGGACTAAGCTTCAAAGTATCACATTTAATCTAATTAAGGAAAGAATTCCATCAGCGGGCCGAATCAGAAACTAGTTAAATTTATTTTTTGGTTATTGTTATTATATTTGATATTAGAAATTTTTCTTAGCTTTTATCTCACCTCTTTAAGAGGTGTTTTTGTTTGTTGTATAAATTATACCTTTCCTCTATTATAATATTATACATTTAATATTTTTCAGTGATAGTCTTTCGATTTTAATACAATAACCCCTCTGAAATAATACAAACGTATAGGTATAAATACATTGAACAAAGTTTGTTTTGTCAAATAATTTTCCGACCGTTTGGACTTATATTTAAAAAAAATATATCCATTGTGCTAGGTCACTAAATCAATGTAATATATTCCTAATTCTTATCCCAGTGATATATGTAGCATTAAAAATTTCCTGTTCAAGTCACGCACGTTATTATAATTTACTTTCTTACTCTCTGCAGGGATATAATTTAAGAATAACCTTTTAAAAGTTTAAGCGATTGCAGACCTATTATGCTCAGGTCAAGTACAAAGATCAGTTAAGAGCAGCCCACATAAGTCGATGATACTGACTGCTGAGGCTCGGAGATAGCGATCTGAGGAAACCTGGCAAGTAACTTCAGGACAAGACAACACCGAGGAACTTGTGACCCACAATTAAATGCATTTGTATGCCTGTCATTGTCATCAGTTGACAAAGAGAAATGGAGAGGAAAATGTCAAATATTTATTTTATATGAGCTTAAAGCATTTTATCGAGTCAGTGGAAGCGTACGTGTATGCCGGCCCACTTGAGGCTCGCAAATAAAATAAAATATATTTTATGTGCACATGGCCAGCAAGGAAATGACAAAAAAGCTTTTGCTGGTTGTCAGCTCGACCAGTCCCTTGCTCATTTCATACCACACTTCTCATCTATTGATGAACATCCTTCGAATGTGGCCAAAATGAACTTCAGGCAGGGACAGGGGCCGGGTCAAGATGGGCTTCACGAATCTATTTCTATATATTTCGGTTTCGGTCCGTCGTGCTGCTTGCCTTGTGACCCCTTCCGAGCTTACCTCGCCGTCGCCTGCATCTTCTGTCATTTGTCCAAACTGCATCCGCAAACATAGTTTATTGGCAGTTTTTGTTGCTTAAAGTCTAAAAATACTTCTGACATATCAACATGTTCAGTTAGACAAGAGCTGTGCGCCAGTATGTTGGCCGCTCTCGGCAAGTGAGTGGGTTGCCATTTGCCATCTTAACGTTTTAAAACTGAACATTGTTGGCTGTCTTGCCGACTGTCACTCAACCGAGCAGTTTTTTGGCAAATGTTCATTTGTCCAAGTGTCTTCTCTTTTTGTATATGCCCCTGGACAAGTGTCAGTGGAGCCGAGAAGGCCCGGGGATCAAGATCTAGCTCAGATCTGACTTCTGGCGTTTTTAAACATATATATAATTATAATAAAATGGGTCACAAAACCATACAGCTGAATATTTAACAATAATTAACTTGAGCCCTAGGAAAGATATTTCAATCAGCATTTTAAATAATTAAAAATATAATAATTAAAGCAACCTTAATTTCAATTAGCCACGTACCGCACATATAGGATGTGCTATGTCCTAAGTCCCCCACGACCCACATCCACCATCCACCGAGCTGGGGAGACGCCTCCGGTTCGACTGCTGCACAAACCATTTTCGGCAAATTTTGCTGCTGTCCACTTGGCTAGGGCCGAGTCGACAGCTTTCAGCCGGCATGACATATCAAAAGTATAAAATATTTTAAAAGAAATGTTTTTTCTACGGGGGACAACAACAACAACAACAAGAACAACAACGGAAGCAAAAACAAAAACGAAAGAGGGGGGGGCAGAGAAAAAAGTTTTCAATTACAACATTATAAAGATCGACAAGCTGTCTGTGGCAAATATGGCCAGGACCTGTGGAGACCGACAGGGACACACACACATTCCTCATCTCACCGCCACCCACTGGGCCCGGCCGGTGGCTATGCAGGCAGAAATTATTATTTATATTCACTGCGAACGAATTTCGTGTTCGGCACATGTCTCCAAGGATTAAACACGAGTGACCGCAAAATCATCATCAAGGAGTTGAGGCAAAGTGCTGCAAACTCTCGCCTCTGTGTGTGTTTGCGAGGAGACAAGCATTTTACATAGTGACGGAGCAAGACTCCACCTATAGGGATCCCCTCGCCAGCGACGGAGGGAAAAATAAAAAATCAACCGTCAAATAGAAGAAGTCAGGAACTTTTTCCGTTGTTATGTCAAAAAAAAAAAGAGAAAAGAAAAAAAATAAGAACTGTAGCTGGGAAACGAAGTATGTCCGAGCTGTCAAAAGCCACTATAAACTTGTGACGTGTCAAGCGTCACAATACTCCCCGATGTCCCGATCCCCGGTGTTGCGCAGTGCATGTGAAACTTTTGAATTTATTCCTTTCCTTCCTATTTTCCTCTGCTCCACCTCCCCCTCCCCCTCCCCACACCAGAAGGTATGTAATTTTTTAATAACGGTAAACGGCAACTCGTGAATGACAGCTGAGCGAACACCGAGCTGACCTCCAATAGTGGATACGCCCGTGGCTAGGTGGGGACTCGAGTACATAACTGTCAGCTTAAGTGAAAAATGTCGCACAGACGCTGACTAGGTCCTAGACATGTATTTGAAGGAAGCCCCGGCCGGCTCTTCTCCTTATTCCCGCCACTCGGACAGTTTTTAAACTTTTCACATCGAAATCACACGACATGTCCGAGCTGAAGCTGCAGCTTACCATACCTCTGCCCTGTCCGATATCACCGGAATGTTCTGGTCGGCTAGGAATTCGATGCTGCAGGTTTTTATATTCGTCTTTAGCGCTAATGAATTTCAGGCAATATAAAATAATACATGGTAATTTTTTTATACATTTATAATAAATTTAAATTTATAAATAAATAGCTGTGTCAGACAATCCTTGTTTCGCAATAATTGTAAATTAGATATTTATTTTTTTGATATTTTGTTAAACAGTTGATTACATTTTTCGTAATAAGTCATATAACTGATGTAAACGCTTATTAATTGAATGGTACTAACGAAATAGTCAAAACTAACTTAATTATAAATCTTGGAACATGTTAAAACAAGAAAGGAAGCTAACTTCGGTACACCGAAGTTTGTATACCCTGGCAGTTTGATATTGAAAACCAATATTATGCCAACTTTCATTACCTTAAAGTTTTACATTTACATTTTACACTTTACATGTAAAGTGTCAGTTTTACATTAGCATTTTCCTCTCTATTTAACGTACAATTCTATGGCAGCTATATGATATAGTAGTCCGATTTTGATAAAATTAAAACCCAAATTCAGAAATATTACAAAATGACTTAAATTATATGAAAATATGTTGAAAATTGACAAAGTTAGAATTTTTTTTCTAAAATTT
>JAEIIH010033978.1:0-16739 GCA_018904745.1 Drosophila orosa | reverse complement strand
GTAAACTTAATAAATAACTAAGTGATAATCAACAGAAGACACCTTTAAGGGGTTTAACATATGGATATCGAATTAAATCTATTAAAACTGCCATAAAAACAATTGAGACTCCTGTGGACATTGCAAAACAGCAGCAGCCGCAGCCACCGCTATGTGTGTGTGTGTTGCTTGCCAGATATATGTGCTTGTATGTGTGCAAGTCAAGTAATCTCTCAAAATAACTGTTTTCTTGCGGTGTAAGTGTTTTAAATTAAAGTTCGTATATAAACCAAGCGAGTATAAAAGTGCAACGCTGATTAAATATGCCAGAGAACATTGTTGTGTTGTTTGTGTGTGTTCTTTCCGTTCCTTTCAATTTCCTTTTATTATTTTTTTTGTTTTTTTTAAGTGCTTAATTAATTAATAAATTAATTTGTAATTCTGTGAGCTAAAAAAAGAGAAAGGAAGGAAAGAGGCCTAATTTGTGAGTGCTGTGTGTAATTTAATTTCCAATTCAACAAGAAAAAGAGATTCAGTAGAAGAATGAAACGAAAATAAGAAAATCGGTAAGTGAAACATTAATTTAATTTTTATATTCAATGCCCTCCGAGCCGCTCTTACACATAATAAAAAATTTTGTTCTTCGGCCTAGGAGATTTGTCGACTTTTATATATTCTTCGATTCGCCTTTAATATTTTAACAAATTAAATATAACATTTATATTATTGAAAGTTAAAATATATATATATTTATATAATTTAAATGCATATTTATTAGGCAACAAACATTTAAATATAAAAAAGTTGACCAAATTTGGCTTGGATAAGTATGGTCGAATTCCCGATTACGAAATTAACATTGTTTATTGATGATTCCCTAAGGTAAGCATCAGTTTTAGACCAATTATTTGTATACGTTATGTAGCTGTATAAAATAGACCTTATCCATTTTCCAAACACCTCTACTACAACTCTTTGGATCTCCTGAAAAGGTGAATTCCCCTGGCGATCATCTCGACCCGATAGCAATAGTTGCATCACATAAATCTCGCCAACTGACTTTCGATCGCACACCGGCCACGCCCCTCAACCCTTGAGAGCTGGAGGCAATTGTCCTGGCACCGCTGAACCACTCAACCACTGAACCACTTCAATGCCGGAATCGACACATAAATCTTCAGACGGGACATCCCGAAATTTGTCACTTTCACCGACGGTGTGGCGGCAAAAAAAAAAAACAATTGACAAATGGGCGCAAAAAATAGCGGGGAAATTTACGGAAAAACTCCGGAAAAAGGATACAGGATGCAGCGACAAAGTCCCGCCACAACAAAGAAGACAAAAAAAAATACAGCCGAGAGACAAAAAAGGAGCAAAGTGAATTTTACGGTAAATTGACTGAGCACAAAAGGCGACCGCGAGAAGTCCTTTTAATCCTTTTAGCTGGGCAAACTATCGACGGCGAAATTGCCACTCAAAAGGTGAAAAACTAAGGGAAAACATTGCCCAGATTCGAATGGACACAATGTCCTGCTGCGAAGCGGCACGCGACTGCGAAAGGGAGGATAGCCGGCCGGCAGCTGCGCCTGCGCCAGCGCCAAGGATATAATTCAAGAATCGAAAGTGACCAAGGGGGGAAAGTCCTGTACAATATACGAAAAGGGGTCGAAAAATGCCGCCTGCACAGAGCCTGAGCCTGCGCCTGCGCCTGTGCCTGCGGTCGGCGATACAAATTGAAATGCCAAAATCATTTCCATGGCCCGGAATTATAATTACAAAACCAACAAATGCGATTAACTGGACCAGTCCCCGGGACTCTACAAATATTCGAAAGGAAGGGGGTTGAGTTTTGAGTACTAAATTCACGCCTCGCTACACAAAAGCGCTGTAAATTATATTGTTAGCCGGACAAACTGACCGCCGTCCAGTTTCGTTCTCGGTGCCCGTAAAATTGCCAAATTCCCATAATTGCAGCTCCTGAAACAATGGCAGCCTGACGGGGAAAAATAGAGCAGACAGCCAGACGAATGATGGAACCCTCGTCAGAGGCCCCTGGAGGGGTGGTAAATTTTATTAGTTTGCTGTCATATGCTCATCGATTGTTTGCTTAGGATGATGCTGCTGCAGGCCGTTGGAGCAACAAGGAAACACGCACAGGACATGACAGGACATAATCATAAATATGGCAACTAAATTATGAAATCGATGGGAGGCGCATTTTTCTCATTTCTCCGAGGCCAATTGGTCACGCTAGATCTCAGTGCATTGTTTATTTTGTTCATAGCGAAAATATAATATGAAATCATAGATTGTGTAATAAATTAATGAAATATGCTTGGTATTAAACTGAATACATAAAATCAATAGGTTTAAATTATTTTCATGGTTTTCTATTATTTATTTATTTATTTATTTATTTATTTATATATTCCTGGTGCGAAAAAACTTATATGTATTGCACTTGGTCACAGAGTGGTATATTACTTAATCTAAAATTTGTCTTCTCTTATTCTTATATAGAATTCAAACCAACATGATTTAAGCTAAGAGATAATAAAATAATTTAATAAATAATTAATAAGGTGAAGAATAGGCTTAAAACTATAAGATCTCTTAATTTCTTTGGGAATCCGATATGGGTTAAACGAGCTTAAAATGTTAAGCTAGAAGAGCATACGTGTCTCCCTTACCTTAACAATGTAATAAAAACTATATTAAATATATAATCTGTATATACTCTCTTTTATTATTTTCATTGCAAAATATTTTTCATCACAAATTCAACATTAAAATTGAATACATTTTTAAAACCCGATAAATACCTTTCTATCGACAATAGTTGATGTGTCTTCGCTAAAAATTTGCTGACTGGTTGGCGTCCCAACTGAATTATCCTGTTTTCACACCTTCTAAAAAGCTGAATGCTTGCAATAGCTGCAGACTGGGCAATAATGGTTTTATATACATACTAAAGGTAAAAGCTACAAGACTCAAAAATATTATTCAAAATTATTTATAATTTGCTTAATTTTAAAATTAAAATAGCAAGGTGATAATTAAGTCTGCAGATTAAATTCCGTTTACACAGAAATGAAACTTTAATACGTTCTAAGGTTGACACTTTGTCTTTGGTATAGCTTTGCAGGATACACTAAAATTCAAACTAATTTTATTTTAGATTAGTTATGATATTTGAAAAAATAAAATTGTTGTGATATATAAATATTGATGTAATGTCCCTAAAATTCCCATTTGTTACGACTTCTTGTCACCTGCATGTCACAGAGCCAATAATTGCCAAAAAGTAACATATATTTTGATTCACCATTCGAAATTATTAAATTACTATAATACTATACTATTATATTACTATAATATTAAGTATTAACATTAACACTCCCTGTAACACATAGGAATCCCTGCTGAAAGTAAGCAAAAAACTTGCTAAAATAAATAAGGGGATGACAGACATGCGAATATAACAAGTTCGAACCCATAAGACTCTACCCAGTGATTATTCGAGCTCGCTATATTTTTATTTTTATATTGTCAACATTTAACCCAAGTCAAGGCAGACGTATTTCGAGATTTTCGTTGGTAATAAAAAGCCTTTTTATTAGTACAAAGTAAATTTTAATGAAATATTTTTTTTATAGACTCAAAAGTACAGTGCTGAAAGTCGATTTATAAATGTAAAAAGTAAGTCTAATTTTTTAAGAATATTAACTGGCACTTTCAAAGTGGCGTCAGGGTGGCTTCGACGCCATTTTAACTTCTTCATACACTCTGGCACCCAAAGCAGTTGCTGCCCCGATTTCTCATCACCTGCCATACCAGAGCAATTAGCAGGACGACAATGATGGAGACTGTGATCCAGAGCCACGTGGACTGATCCATCTGCTCCTTCTCTACCTTTAGGTTCTCCTTATACTTTGGCACGTTGTTCACCATCGACACATTCTGATTCTTCGGCGTCTCCTCCACCTTTGGTGGCGTTGGCAGCTTCTCCTTCGGTGACTCCTTCTCCTTCGTTGACACCTTCTCCTTCGTTGGCACCTTCTCCTTCGTTGACGTCTTCTCCACCGTTGACACCTTCTCCTCCGTTGGAACCTTCTCCTTCGTTGGCACCTTCTCCTCCGTCGGTACCTTTTGCACCGTCTGTTCTCCCTTATACAGACGTTGATTCAAATATTTTGCCATGGCGTTGTAATAAGTGGCATTAAATTTGTTGCCATTGATGGTGAAATCTCTCAGGTTCTTGAACTGATCATAAAGGGAATTATAGTCAAAACTGGTCAGGAAGTTTCCGTCGAGATGCAGGCTTTGAAGAGACTGGGTTTCCTCGAAGGTTTCTAAAGAAACATTCTTTAAGTAGTTCTTGGAGAGATACAGACTGGTAAGATGGCGTCCGAAAAGAGGCGATCCCATTGGGAGACTCTCTAAGTAATTGGTGGAAAGATTGAGAAACCTGAGATTGGGTAGCCGGCACTCACAGTAATATTCGCCGGTGGAGAGATTAATGGTATTTAATGCGGTTTCGGACAGATCCAGCCACTCCAGCGACCGAATCCTGCAGAGGATATCGCTGAGACGAGACCCATCCAATCTAGCTCCGTGCAAGTCCAAATGGGTTAACTTTGAGTTTCCCGCTCGAATACTTTGGATTCTTCCGCTGATCTTCAGGCGCTCCACTGCACTATTCTCCAGAGTTAGGTTGTTTACGTTGACGGCTAACTGCACCTCCCTCAGCTGGTTGCAATTGCTCAAAAAAAGGTTATCTATGAATGAGGGGCTCTCAGCCGGAATGACAATTTTAGTCAACGGATTTTTTCGTAGATCTAATCCCTTCAACTTTGTATTTGAACGAAAGGTATTCTCCGGAAGGCTGGCGATGTTATTATTACTCAAGTCGATCCAAGCAATATTCTTTAGGGGACGGAAGACGCGTTCCCTAAGAAAACTAATCCAGTTGTTCTGCAGATGTAAATACTCCAGGTGCGATAGTCCGTCAAAGGAGTCATAGCGAATCATTTGTAGATTGCTGTCGTTTAACATGAGCACATTTAAATTAATGTACTTGGCAAACTGATGATTTTCTAACTCCCAATAGCCGCTTTTCTCGTACCGTAACCACACGACATGGTCATCGGGAATAGTCTCCGTTCTGTTGTCCGGTGAACAATTGGCATACTTAAGGAGCTCCGGATTGTCCTTTATAACAAACTGATCGAGCAGAGTCTTATTAATTTGTTGGCAGTCCAGTTGAAGCATATTGTAAGAACAATAGTAGCCAGGACAAATATCCTGAACAGGTGCCGTTGGTGAACAAGAAAGCGAGATTAGTTCATTACACGTAAGGATGTACCAAGTTTGAGTAAGGAAGTGTAATACAAGATCAGATAAGGCCATTTTTTCCGATTGATTGAAACTAAGCGCGGACTGCGTTAGAACCGATTGAATCAAGATCGAGGAGCTAACTGATCTGAATTGCTCAGCTCGAAACGGTTTAAAAAGCCTTCCAAAACCCTTGTCGCTTGTCGAAGTTCAAATGTTATCGATCGAAGATTCTTAAAACATAAAACGAAATCCAAGAAGAGGCTGGTGGGAAAGGCATAGCATGATCGCCGACAGTAAAAATGGTTGCCAAGCTCAAGTCGTAAAAGCTACGAAATTTGGTTTCAGTCTACAGCTCATAATTATAGTTATGTTGGTAATTAAACGCATTCTTTATAAACTTTATAAACATTTGATGAGTAAGAAAAAAGCATGGGAAAAAAGAACAATAATAATTATTAATTTAAGTTTTGATTGATAAGCTCATTGGCGCGCAAGTTCGCTTTATAATTTTTAATTTTCCCAAACTACCCTTGAGTAAATCACTTTAAAATAATTTGTTTTCTCGTTTAATATTTATTTCTCTCGGGGCTTTTCCCATTTCTGGGATTATTTTGGGGGCGGTACATATACACAAGTAAACAAGTAAAATATTTCCAAGCAAAATGAACTTTCACACGATTGTGGGGGGAATAGATATACGTACTAGGGGTCCCGTAAACAATGTCCTAAGCGTCCATTAACTACGAATAATACAAGTACAAGGGCGACTCTGACGCAGACCATCTGAGTTCATTGAATGGATTGGGTGGGGTCGAGTTGTGGATCTGCATTTGGATTCGGGTCTGGATCGTCTTGGTTGAGTGCGACTCGCTAAGTGCGTGCGTCTAATATTACCTTCTATATATATATATATAGTATATATATGTATATATATGATCGTAAGGGTGTATATATTTATCTTGTGTTCGATTGTGTGTGGCCTTTGTGATATTTCGCTTAGTAAACTTGATTGCATTTCTGTATTGTATTTGCTGTTTCATACTAATCGTAGGTATGTTTAAATCCTATGGGTTATACTTTCTGTTTCCGTGGCGATATTGAAGTGCTGCTTATATGACGTTTTCGAACCGAGGATACCTAACAAAGAAAGTGTAACTCTATAGCTTGTGAACTCTGCCGCGGGGATCTCCATTAAATTGCATTCAATGGAGAGGTGGTCCTTGGCTTTGCTCCTTCCTCTCGTCCTGTTTTGTTGGTTTTAGTTCCCTAAAATGTATGCATATATTTAAAATACGACCCCGTCGAGGGGGGCTTAAAACGATTTTAGGCTACAGTAAAACATTTTCAATGCGCCAAGCTGCGAAGCTTTCAAGTCTTAACTATTCAATCAACTACCAAGTAAAGTGTATAATTCCGTATAATTCGAAAATTGTTATCTCTGTTATTTTGTTAAAAAAAACAACAACTCATCAGCAGGATACTGGCTTCCTTTGGTTTTTCCGTGTTGTCTTGTGGCTTAGCAGTCTAGAGATTAGCTTCAGTGGAGAGATATTCTAATTAATTACGCATTGCTGTAAAAGCAACCGGCTAAAGTTCAATATAAAGACAAAAATATTATTGTTACCAGAAGAAAGCTTTGGGTGTTGTGTTTGTGTGGATATCTAGCAAAGGCGAAAGCAGCCCAAGTTTACATTTATGTTGTATATTCTCCAGAGTGTCTAGAAAGTGGGAGTGTCAGTGTTTTGTGTGATACCAAGATTAGAATTGCCATACCTTAACCAACACTGGCTGTGCTGGGGGTTTTTTAAAAACGGGTTTTCGGGAAATATCAAGTTTGAAAGAACTGAACTGAACATAAGGCAATAATCATATTTTGTTAACTGAATTGAATCTTCCTGTGGATCTTCATTTATGAACCTCATTAATATAGATAATATTAATGATAGGTAATCATTACATAGGTTATTGCAATATTCCCAGGTTGTACATGGTGTATTCAGCCCGAAAACCCTCTTTTAAAACCCCTGCCTTGCTTGCCATCTCATACCTAGCCTAATAGTTCTATAACTTGATGGTTCCCCTTTCAATTTCTGCTATATTTGGTTTCTTTATCACATGCTTTGCATTTCGGCTGCTCAAAACGTGTCTGTATGTGCGTGTATATAGTGTTGTCCCCGGCTAAGGGATCCTCTTAGAGCTTGTCCAGGTCCGGCTGCTCCGGTTCGGTTGGACTGATCGGCGACATTTCCACACTATCCAGAAGCGGAGTCTTCTCCTCGCTACAGCTGCTGCCTGGGGCATCGTCCATGTCCATCACAAAGATCCTCGAGAGATCGGCTCCACTGAGGGTCAATCTGGACGGCGACTCGTCCACCGAGCTGCTGGTGCTGCTGCTGCTATTGCTGTTGCTACTGGTGGTGGTGGTGTTGTTCGGGGTGATGTTACTCTGGTTACTCTGGTTACTCTGGCTGCCCTGGGTGCCTGTGGTGCTCGGAATGGCGGTGCTCTGATCGAGGGACTTGGAGGGCGTGCGATAGCTGGCAGTTGCTGAAGTGGCCACTAAATTCGATTGGCTGGACTGAGCGGACAGCGAGGTGGTCTTAATATTGGTCGTCTTCAGGTGGCTGCCGATGGAGCAGCTGCTGCTCCACCTGCCGCCCTGAGGGTGCTTCTTCTGATTGTAGTGGTGGTGGGGCTGATTGTACTGGAGCCCCTGGCCCTGCTGCTGCTGCTGCTGCTGCAGCGATGATGCCGTGGTATTATTGTCGTTATCATTGAAGCTCATCTCGTCCTCGCTGTGCGTGTTATTAATGGCCGTCTGCTTGAGCCGCACCAGATGCCGCTCCGAGTACGATTTGCGGGCGTCCATCACCCGCAAATAGTCGGAGGATTCGCCCAGATCCTCGCTCTTGGAGCTGCAGTACCGGGCCGCATTGCGTGACCCGCCGCCGCTGCCGTTGCCACAGAAGCTGGTGGTCACGCTGAGCATCTGTTGGCTTCCGCTCAGCGACCGTCGGCTGGCCTGAGAGCTGCTCCTGCTGCTCTCGTACTGATTGTCGCGCAAGGAGCAGGGCGAGATCCTCGGCGATGGATTGTTCTCCATCAGGGAGTCGTTGCTTTTGGCAATCCTGTTCTTTCTGTAGAACTTGCTGTCACGCCAGAGGGTCTGCCTGCCGGTGCGCTGCATCTCGATGCTGTTGTTTGGATGACTGGGCGGCGTTTGGCTGGTGGGCGTCGCCGTGGGCGAGTCCTGGCCCTGGCCCTTGCTGATGCGAAAGGAGGCGTGGGTGAGCTTCTTGTACTTCTCACTCTGCATGTTCACGCGATTGTCCGAGTGGGTGCGATCCGCCATGGGGAGAAAGGCGTTGTCAATCCGCCGCTCCTCCTCCAAGGAGCGAAAGGCCAGGCGGTTCACGTGCTTCAGGTGCTGCTTGTCTGAAGTTCGCTTCGGGGACATGTCCTCGAAGGAGCTCACCTGGAAAGGACACTGATTAAGCTTTTTTTTAACAGACTAAGGCAAAGTTATATTGAAAATTCACAGAAGATAACTGCAAAATCAATTAATTAAGTAAGGAATGTTTATCTATAAACAAAAAATATATATTCATTGGCTTACTCACCCGATATTTCTGTGAGAAGACCTCTATCATCCCCGATCGCTTCGAGGGCGATGTGGTGTAGATGGAGTTCTGATCGTTGACCAGGATCTTGGGCGGATCAAACTGCTGCTGCTGCTGCTGGGGATGGCCCTGTCCCGGCGCCTGAACCTGGCCCTGGGCCTGACCCTGACCCGCATTGCTGTTGGAGGCCAGCGAAGAGCTGCTCGAGTTGCTCGTGGCCGTTACCAAGATCTTCGGTGACAGCGAAACTGGAAACTGCTGGGGACGTATGTTCCCGTAGGAGCCACAATTGGACCCAGACGAAGTGGACCCCGTGCCCGACATGGCATCGTCGATGTGGAGGAAATTGTTGGGCGAACTTTCGCGACATGGCGAGGAAATGGCCGAGTCCTGGGACACCATGCTCCGGGGAATGGTGGCCAGCTCCAGGCAAGTCTCATTGCCACCCGTGGTGGTGGCTATGATGATATCCTCGACGCCCTCGTCGATGGGCGAGGAGATGGACTGAAAGCTGCTCAGGCGAATGCTGGAAGAGCCGATGGACAGGTCGTTGTCGGTCAGCGAACCGAAGGCCGAGTCCTGGGAGGGATTGCTGCGGCCGTACTTGAGGCACTTCAGCGAGTACTCCAGCCGCCTGCTCTTCGAGTTCTTGTAGTTGCACATATCGGCGGTGAGCTGGTGATTGAAGGATGCTCCTGCGGCCGACGAAGTGCAAGCGGGGGCCTGCAGTCTCTGCGACCCCGACGAACCGCTGGCTTCCTCTTCCTCCAGAATCTCGAACTCCTCCACCTCCACCTCCTCGTGTGCCTCATAGCCATCCTCGGCGGCGGCCACTCCCTCGGCCAGCAGAACGTTCAGGTTGCTCTGGCTGCTGGTGCTACACCGAATGGTCGGTGGCAGGTGCTCCTGCCCCGGCTCCGGATCGTGGCCATTGTCATCCGAATAGAGGGCCGCCGGGTCACAGTAGTGGATGGGCGACTCCGAGGGCCGGTCGTACGAGTGGACGTACGAGTGGGCGGAGTGCCATTGCTGCAGGCGCAGCAAGTGCTGCCGGTGGCAGCTCCCACCGACCACAATCTCCTCCAGCAGACCCTCCTCCGAGTCGCTTGATATGTCAAATGAGTCCATTGTTCGGCTGATACTGTGTATGGGGCGGGCGCGGCGTATCAATAGAGATTTGGGTGAGAAGGGGGTGAAAAAGGCCAGAGAATAACAATCAGAATTTCAGATTTTTGGAATTTTCAATCGCAATCCGACTGCGGCACCTGGTTCGGATTTCTTTTGTGTGTTTCGGATATGCAGAGAAGCCATGGCATGTCACTGGATGCGATGAGTGTTGTGTGTTTTCGTGAATAGAAGCGGCAATACGTGCGGGTTTCCAATCGAGCCCAAGTCGCCTGCTTTCCAAAAACTCAATTAGTGACCCATCAAAACTACGGTTCTGCTGATATCTCAGAGTTTTTCGGTGCTAGCCGTGATACAAAGATATCTCAAAGAAGGTGGGATATAAGTTCAGAAGTATTTCAGCTTAGAGGGAACTCAGTTAAGTCTTTGTATTAGAGTTTATATCCATGAAATTGTTCATTTAACTACAAGTAACCCACAGATTTATTTAACAATTAAATACTACAATTACAATTATAAGCTTCAAGGTTTAATTTCCATTTTGTAATCCCCAAAAATTACATTCTAATTACTATTGAAAAACAGTCTGAAATGGAAAACATTTAACCTGCTGGCAAAAGGGCATTCAGTGCTTAATCGAAAACAAATATTGCCTTTGTACAATATATTCTCTACATCATGCAATCAACAATATAAACATAAACGTTTGCTGACGGGATTTATGGTGAGATTTAAGCTACAACAGAGAAAAACACACAGATATATATATATAGAAAAAATTTATTATGCAAACTATAAAGTCTAAAAACTAGTGCAAACAAAAGGCGTTGGATAATGTGGTTGGCACTCGTTAAATGAATAAATAAATATATATATATATATGTTTTCTGCACTTTCTGCTGGCCCCTTGCATCGATGGAGATTCGATTTGGTTTACTTTGAGGTGGTGCAAGTGGGTTTGCTTGCTTTGCGTGGCTTGCTGGCTGTGGTGGTGCAGTGGATCATACAAAAAAATTGCCACTTACCACAATTACCTACGACATATATGGGATTTTTTTTTTCTTTTTTGGTTTTTTTGCAGTTTGACTTTTTCCATTTGATATAAAAAATTTACATGTTCGTACAAAAAATGGCATGTTTGCTGATTTACTCTGCAGTTCATGATTTTATTTTCAGGTATTCATTTTATTCAGGTATTCATTTGGTTTCACACGATATTCATTTTGTAAAATTTAATTGTGAGATATAATTTTTTGTGAGTTGTTTGGGGTTTGGTTTGGGGTTTGGTTTGGTTATCTTTCTTTTTGTTTTGGTACGGTTCAGTTGGGTTTGGTTTCGGATTAGTACATACGAAAGACTTCATAGGGCGCAGGCAGAACACTGTTGTTGTTATAGTTGTTGTTGTTGTTGTAGTAGTAGTTGTTGTTGTTGGTTTTTTAGTTAGTCGAACGGGTTATGTAAATAAAGAAATGCAGAAATGCAAGAGTTTGTAAATCAAAAACAAAACACACACATAGGTGATGTAAACAAAAGTGAACGTTGATAGACATTCGAGGGCGGATCGGTATGTGTGTAGTAGATGATGGGTTTGGTGTAGCGGCAACTGTAACGGTAACTGCAACGGTAACGGTAACGGGATTCTGGGCGCTTTCGCAACACTAAGATAGATTTAACACACAGATACACACACACACAACAGAGTTGAGTAGTAGTAGTAGTAGTAGTAGTAGTAGGCGGTAGTAGTAGTAGTAGTAGTAGTAGGAGAGAAAGAGAGAGTAAAACATTGCATACGGAAAAAATACTTTAGTTGAAAAATCCTCCACTACGTAAAATTGTTGAATTAATTTAATTAATGTAAGTAAAAAACATGCGTTTGAGTATTTAATTAATATTTTTTTTTTTGCTGAGGCAGCTGAGTAAATTTACACGGGGTCATTGGGATGCTTAAATATACATGAGGCAACAACAAAATGAGGGCACTGTTTTTTAGGGACTTTTTCTCTCGCGCTCCTCGTTCCTTATCACTCAATTATATCCCTGTCTTGTATGCATAATTTTAAATTCTGCCTACGGCTCCGGTGAATGGGAATGGCATGGTATGGGGGTCAGGCTGAGCAGAGTCCAGGTCCAGGACATTAGCATAATTACCTTTAGGCACGCACTCACACACAGACACGGACACACACCCGGAGCCACACGCACATCATCAGGCTTTTGGCCACATTTTTCGCTCAGCCATCTGCCATCTGCCATCTGTCCGTGTGTTAGTTTCTCTCGCCTTTTGGCCAGCTTTTCTTTTTGGTATCTTTTTGTTTTTGTGAGTTTGCATGTGTGCGAGTCTCTCTTTATTAGCCCGAAATGCGAGTGCACAAGAACAGCTGGATTAACAAGGCCCAGAGCGTGGCTTAAATTGGCGCCCAACGTGGGGCGGAGCTATGACTCTACTACAAGCTGCGAACTGCGAAAAGTGTTTTGGTCAAATAGAGGAATTTGTGAGAAAATAAAGCCACATCAATTCCCTGGAATCCAAATGGAATTCCGGAACACCGGACTTATTCGGACTTTAAGTCTGTTTTCTAGACTTGTTCGGACTTTTAGTAGTTTTCTGTAGTCCTTATCATTGGTTTTATGAATATTCTTAAATGCTTTAAAGCCAATTCATTTTTGGTAAACAAAAGTGAGTTTAATGGGGCTTTTACACAGTACAGTTGGTCTAGAACGTTAGGTTTACACCCGATAACCAGCTAAGGATTAAGTCTTTGCCCAATATAACGTCTTATGCCGAGGTCTACAAATCTTCAGCTGATTTAAGCTCAGAAAGGGTTAATTGTTCGACAGGTTTAAACTGAGTTTAAATGGTTAACACTTTAGTTATTATTAACACAAATATTAAACAAAGTTACTTTGAAAACATGAAATCAAAAAGCATTCAAGGGTGTTAAAGTTAATTATCATTTAGTTAAAGTAAAGGTAATGTTGCTATTTAATATAAGCTTTAAATTAATGAATCGTTACTTTATCTATATAAATATCTATAGTTTATAAAATAAAATTCACGTAGTATTATATCCCTTTCTCTTTTATAAACTGATTTCTATGTATAGAACGGATGGACTAAGACTGATGGACAAATAAAAAACCTAATTTCTTATTATTCCTGATCCTATCACACCGACAAACATGACACGACGATGAACAGTGTACGGATTGTGTGTGTGTGTGTGTGGTGAGGGACTTATGTGAGTTATGCCGATGACTGAGAAAGTGACAAGTTGGCAGAGTTTGCTTCTAGGTGGAAAGCTAAGAAACAACTAAGCCGACAGAGGAGCTACTCACCCAGTGCGTCGATCGTGCGGCGTCGAGGGCGGCGTGCAGGGTGAGTTTGCCTCGCTGAGGGAGTGGCCCAGAGAGGCGCATTGGCGCTTCTTCACGGCGTGCAGCAGATTAAGGGTGGACCTGCTGAGGCTCGGTTTAATTGTCTGCAAGTATAAAGCGATTAAAATATAAATGCCTAAAAAACAGGAGTAATATTTCAATACTTACACTGAAACAGGGGCCACGCAGCTCGCGCAAATCGATGCTGCGAAAGAGATCGCACAGGACTAGGTCCTCAACGGAGGGGCAGACACCGCTAGGCGGCTCAAAGATAAGACCTAATATTTCCAGAATCTGTAATAAATGATATAGAATTATATATATTTGAAAAATAATATTAATAAGGTTTCACCTGGCCAATTTGTGGGTAGTGCTGAATCTCCATCTCGAGCACCCGCATGGACGGCTTGGGTGTGGTCAGCTCCTGGCCCGTGCACATCTCGTACAGCAGGTGGCCGAAGCAGACAATGTCCACGTTCTCGATCTCGGTGACCGAGCGGGACCACATGACGGCATTATTCCGCGAGCTGAGGCCCAGCAGACCGTTCTCCAGGCCAGATAACCTGATGGATAAAACCAGCAAAAACACATGTCACGGCGAATGCATAATTAAATGGCGAAACCCGTCCATATCCCCGCTCCTTTGTTCTTGATCTTTTAATTATGCAACACATTCGATGGCGGTTCCGCCTGTGCCACACACAGCCATGTGTATTGATGGCCAACACGTGGCTACGACGGCCACAAAGTGCCTACTTTTATGGATTTCTGTGCGAGCGAGAGAGGGGCAATGCCATATCCACCATCCGTCCCGATGGATGCCCTTATGACAAAGAGCGTATGTCAGACCTGATATGACAATATTATGACACTACACAGTGCCGGGGCTTTCGGCTCGAGGGTCCTGTCAGTATTCATTAGAGCGCAGTATTGCTGACTAGCCGGAAAAGGCCACCCAAATTGGCTGACAAAAGGCCTTCTGAAGATGCTAACTCTTGGTGTTGGTTCCTAGATGGATTTCATTTGCCAAAGGTATGCTAATTATGCCACAAAAATGTTAATTAACCTTTGTGAATTTTAGTTACTTTATTGCTAAAATCCTTCCCAGCTGCAGTTACTCTTAGTGACTCTTGTATATGCAATCAAATCCCTCTTAATTGAATAAATCTTCTCTTAATTGCTAGCCTGTTATTTTCCTCTACGAGATTTTATAGCACTGATTTATCTTATTGCATTTTCTACATCCTTTCCTTGATTACCATTTCAACTAGAGAAGTAAAATCGAGGAAAAACGAGAGATTCCTAAGGCAATGCCACTTGAACAAGTATTTTGCTTTGCCACTCCATCAATCAGCTTTTCAGCTTACTACTCTCCATAGCTCTGGCAATGGACTTTTACAATCCGGTGCCCCCTATCGATGGCTGTACATATGTATAAGCAATTTATATGAAAATCAGCTTTTTCAATGTCCTCCCACCATTTGCAGCGATTCCCCCGGCGACGAAGGCAACTAAATTGGGTCATGCACTTGGCGCAAACTTAAACAAAGAAAAGCGAAAATATAAAAAAAGAAATCCGCTCTTTCATTGACTTTTACCTATAGGAATTTTTTTTTGGTATGGTTCCCTTCGTCGAGCTGCAGTATAAGCATTTTTTTGCGACGAACATTTATTTTTAAAATGGCAAAGAGCTAAAGCTTTATTTTTGTTACACCCATTCGATGTTTCCGAGTGGGTGGCGCTGGGCGTCGCTTTACGCGTTGTCGCACAGCAGTTACATGGTTCTCGATGGAAAGGAACCCAGGGTCGGGGAGCGAGGGACATGCATTTAAAGTGCCACGAAATGGCCAACGATTCCGTTGAATTGCTTTTAATTTGCCATTTAGGCTGAAATCGTTCCTCCCTTCTATTTCACTGAATTTTGCATGACTGAAATGTGAGGACGGGGACCCGATGGCCACCGTTCTTCGATATCAAATATTTCAGTCATTATTAAATTAGTTCACGGCTGAATGGCTCGATGGACTCACCTGGCTGCCCCGTTCTGCAGGATGACATTGCCGCTGTGCAGGTGACCGTGAAGCGGAAAGCCGCGCTCCTTCAGGAAGAGCAGTGCCTCCAGGATTTGACGCCCCAGGCGCTGCACTTGGCTCACCGGCAAGCCGTTTGGCTTACGCGTGTACTTTTTGGCCCAGGGCTCGTTCCACTGTGCCTGCAAGGGGTGAGAATTTTTGATTAAATTCAGATTTAAATTTAAACCTAAATCGATTGAGCACTCACTTTGAATATGAGATCCTTGAGGCTGCCGCGCGAATTGAAGGGCGTCACCAGGCAGGCATAGTTATGCGAGCTGTTGCGCAAGAAGCCCAAATCCAGCACGGGATAAATGTACGGATGATGCAGCGAGCCGAGAAGCTCCATGAGAATCTCCCTGGCACACTCGTTGGGCGGCAGATCCTCGAAGGCCACGCAGTCGGGGGGCAGAGGTAGCAGGGTCAGCAGACGATCTGTGCGAACCTATATATATATACAACAATCTCCCAATTAAAGCTATAAACTAAAGAGATCTCATCAAACTTTACCGAAGCATCTGTGACCAGAAACCAGTTCTTGCCATGCCTCGAGCCGATCTCATCCAGATGAGCGATCACCTCGTAGCGTCCATTGGCACTCTGAATCCATTCCTGGGTGGCGTTCAGGGCCTTCTCCCGCTGTGCCCGCTCCCTGGGACTCCGCTCCACGATCCCATTGCCGCTGTCCAAGGCGGAATACTGATACTTGATGTTGGGCCTGAAAAGTGTCCAGCAACATTTTAACTCTCGTGTCTGTCTAAATCCGCAAATAATATTGTTGAGAGAGAGCATACGTAGTTAAAGAATTGCTAACTAAGGAAACTTTTGTTTTTTGTATGTTACAAACTAAAACTAGGAACTAATCATGAGTAGTTGGCTTTCTAGGAAACGCTTTGACATTCATCGCATCACACTTTTGGCAAGGTATTATTTACAACGACCATCCAGGGGGAGAGAGGGGACAATTAACATAAATTTTCCCACAATTTGCATAAGCGACCGCACTTGACCAGCGGCAAAGCATTTTCGTCCTTTCATTTCAATTATGTGGTCTCATGTTGAATAATTTATTTACAGGGATTTTGTTTACTGATTCCTCTCAGTATCAGGTTAGGTACATACATATACATATATATATGCAGGAATTTTGAGGGGCAGATAAATTCCACAGATTCATAATTAATGGAGATTCCTTGGTATTTGATAATGGAATGTAATGCACTCGATTTAT
>JAEIIH010033977.1:0-19244 GCA_018904745.1 Drosophila orosa | reverse complement strand
CTTTGAAACGCTATTTTTCGAACTGAGTACTATGCTATAATAATTAAATTTTAGGGGGTACACTGGATATTTTAGGGGGAAATTACAACTTTTTGAGATTATTTAGAGGCCAAATGATTGGTAACACTGCCTTCATTGTACGGTCACACTTCCATCGCCTTTTCACTCAAACGCGTGCGTCAGAACTTTCTACTTTCTATTTTAACTAGACAAACAAAAGTAAATTAATCTTAACAACAGTTATTATGGGCGGACACAACGACAACCAAAACGGAAACTCCAACGGCCACGATGACGTAAGTAGAATAGTGTTAAAGTGCAGTCGAGAATTCGGTGAGGTGTCCCCAGGTGTCTCACCGGTCGCCATTTTGAAAATTACGCATGTGTCTCGCTGGGCTAGAGTGAGGTTAGGTTTTCGGTCATTGATGAAAATCAATATTTTGGGTCTTCCCGCAGGATTCCATCACCGAGCCGGAGCATATGCGCAAGCTGTTTATCGGTGGCCTGGACTACCGCACCACCGACGAGAATCTGAAGGCGCACTTTGAGAAATGGGGCAACATCGTGGATGTGGTGGTGATGAAGGATCCGCGCACAAAGCGCTCTCGCGGCTTCGGCTTCATCACCTACTCGCACTCGAGCATGATCGACGAGGCGCAGAAGTCGCGTCCGCACAAGATCGACGGCCGCGTGGTGGAGCCCAAGCGGGCTGTGCCCCGCCAGGAGATTGACTCTCCCAATGCCGGGGCCACCGTGAAGAAGCTGTTTGTGGGAGCCCTCAAGGACGACCATGACGAGCAGAGCATTCGCGACTATTTCCAGCACTTTGGCAATATCGTGGACATCAACATTGTGATGGACAAGGAGACGGGCAAGAAGCGCGGCTTCGCCTTCGTGGAGTTCGACGATTACGATCCCGTGGACAAAGTTGTGTGTAAGTAGGGGGATTGCGATTTCTTGTACGTTATGGGTACATATAGTACATATAGTGGATGAAATTGTGCGTGCCACAGTGGCCTCCGTCTAAAACAACCCTTGAATCTTCGTACACAGCACTGACAAATTGCGTGGCTTCATGCCCAGGCCTCGGCAGTTTCCCTTAAAATGCTGTGAGATGAATCAAAGCGTCGGCTTACGCTATGTTATGCGAATGTATATTTAAAATCCAATTCAGTGTAACACGCAGCCTCGTTACAAATGCATAATTAGTAGAATTGATCAGGATCCACAGTCCCAGCTCCGCATAGCAATGTTTGATGAGCTCATGCGGCGTTTGCGACTGTAAGATGAAATCCCAGCCAGTATTATATCGTTGTTGTTGGTGCTGCTGTTGTGCTCCAACGATGAAAGAGTATTTGGCACACTTCCTTTGTAAATATGTGAACCGAACTACATATAAACCTTTCCTAACCCTCACAGTTCTGACAAATTGACGGGCTTTGAACCCATCGCCCGGTTAGTTTCCTTTTTAATCGCTGTGAGATGAATTAGAGCGTCGGCTTACGCTATGTTATGCGAATGTACATTTAAAATCCAATTCAGTGTAACACGCAGCCTCGTTACAAATGCATATTAACCAGTTTAGATCCAAGGTTACACAGTCCCAGCTCCGCATAGCAATGCTCGATGTGCTTATGCGGCGTTTGTGACTGTTAGATGAAATCCCAGCCAGTATTATATCATTGTTGTTGGTGCTTCTGTTGTGCACCAACGATGAAAGAGTATTTGGCACACTCCCTTCGTGGATAGGTAAACCAAACAATATATAACCGTAGTTCGGAAATAACTGACGACTGTTTTTCTTCTTGTGCTCTCGTTGCGAGCACAACCGAACAAGTTCTTAATCTCTCGCTCTCAGCAAGAGACTTTTGCTGTCTTCATTTATGTTTTCTGTTGAGCGCTATTCGTTGGGCTCTTTATATGTCGCTCTTTCAATGAGAAGTGTGTAAAGAGCGAAACAAGAAACGCTCGCACAATGAGAGTCAGCAAAAGACCGATTGACCGAAAAACTCAACGCAAACGGTCTTTACCTTTAGTTTCGTTACGGTCTTGGAACAACCAGAACAAAAATCGATTGCTCTCTGAGTCTTTTCGTAAAATGTCAGGAAAAAACAGCCATTTGAAGACAACGAGAAACGGTCAACAGTTATTTGCGAACTCTGTATATAACCCTTTCTCTGACTCACAGTTCTGACAAATTGACGGGTTTGAATCCCTCGCCTGGTTAGTTTCCTTTTTAAACGCTGTGAGATGAATCAAAGCGTCGGCTTACGCTATGTTATGCGAATGTATCTAAAGTCCAATTCAGTGTAACACGCAGCCTCGTTACAAATGCATATTTACTAGTTTAGATCCAAGGTTACACAGTCCCAGCTCCGCACAGCAATGCTCAATGTGCTCGTGCGGCGTTTGCGACTGTAAGATGAAATCCCAGCCAGTATTATATCGTTGTTGTTGGTGCTGCTGCTGTGCACCAACGATGAAAGAGTATTTGGCACACTACTACCTCATACTACCCGCAGGTTAATCAATTGAACTCTGGGCTTATTAATTGAGTGTCCCCTTCTCTCTCTCTTTGCAGTGCAAAAGCAACATCAGCTCAATGGCAAAATGGTGGACGTGAAGAAGGCCCTGCCCAAGCAGAATGACATGCAGGGAGGCGGCGGCGGAGGTGGACGCGGTCAGGGTGGCCGTCCCGGTGGCAATCGTGGCAATATGGGCGGTGGGGGTGGCCAGTATGGCAACCAGAACGGAGGTGGCAACTGGGTAAGTACTGGCGGCTGACATTCAAACGAATTGTGATTTTAATACGGACTCTGTTCCACTGACGTTGCAGAATGGCGGCGGCAATTGGGGAAATAACCGCGGGGGCAACGACAACTGGGGCAACAACAGCTTTGGCGGTGGCGGCGGCGGCTACGGAGGTGGCAACAACAGCTGGGGCAACAATATGGGTCCCTGGGATAATGGCAATGGCGGTGGCAACTTTGGCGGCGGCTCCAACTGGAACGGTGGCGGCAATGACTTTGGTGGCTACCAGCAGAGCTACGGCGGCGGACCGCAGCGTGGTGGTGGCAACTTTAGCAACAACCGCATGCAGCCTTACCAGGGAGGAGGCGGCAACTACAACAAAGCAGGTAAGCAGCCGCATCAGCAGCAAACGTAGAATCTATGAACAGCTCCCAGATAACGAGACACAGTACCCTGACACCTAACTGTTAGAACGTGGATAGAGTTTGGAGATTAACTTGACGCTGGCTGACTGATCGCTGTGTTAAGCGTACGAAAGTTTGTCCTTACAGCAGCCACAGTTTGAGTAGTCAGCAAGCAGACTCCACTAGTGGGGACTTAGTGATTAGCAGAAAGAGAGTGGATTTGTTCTAAACGATCCTGGGTTTTTTTTTTAGGCGGTGGCAACCAAGGCAACTATGGCGGCAACAATCAGGGCTTCAATAACAGTGGCAACAACCGCAGATATTGAGAGAGAAACAGATGAGATACCAGACGAGGTGAGACATTCCCATAACCAACATAAACTACCTTAGTTAAGGCCCAAAAAAGGCGAAGGCAGACCATTTCTACTTAACCAAACACTAATCCAACCCTGTATGACCATTAATTAACCCCTCGTTTGATTTGACAAACGTTTTTTCCTTCTTTTTTTTGTTTAACTATTACTCTTTTTTTTTTTTTTTTAATAAACCAGCGCCCTTATCGGCGGCAGTTCTTTTGTAGTAGTTTGTAACAGCATCTGACTGAAAAGCAAACATGGCTAAGACAGTCCGACCCACCCTACTCAACAACAACTACAACTACAACTACAACTACCACCCTATTTAAGCCTTACCGTATTTAGTTTCTAAACGTATTTAGCGAACAAACCTAAAACCAACTAAGAATCCCCCTTTCTGCATACCAATTGTTTTTAAATAACGTTTCTCATTTATCGACATTTTATAGGTGATAATGTAAAAGTCGCTCAGTATAAGCCCAAATATCAAAGTCAAGTAAACGATACGCAATTCAATGATCAATAACGAGTATGAACGCACGTTCATAGACATAAGAAGTTTTCCGAGCACCACAAAACCAAACCAAACATGACAGAGAAGAGGGAGTGAAATCAGGATCAGTGCAGTGCAGTGCAGTGCAGTCGTGGTTCAGACTTGGAGTAGAACAGACAGAGAGGGATATCAGTACGAAAACCAAAACCAAAACCAAGCCAGACCAGACCATACCATACCAGTGCAGTGCAGTGCAGTGCAGTCCAGTACAGTACAGAGAGCAGTGTGTGTTTGTGTGTGAGATAAACAGACTACTAACAGATCGTTCAGAGACAGAGAGAGATCTCAGATCACACACAGCTAGCAGCGAGCAGCAAGCAAGCAAGAAAGCAAGCAGTACACGTACACAGCAAGAGCAGCTGGCCAGGATTCCATTCGATTTGTGTTTGCACATGGTGATTGATTGTTAAGGCGCATCGAAACTCAATATCCAGTATCCATAGAATTGTTAATTTAATTTCACATGATTGTAGCAACCAAGCAACTTAAGTAACATTGTAATTTGCGATAAAGCCCACAAGCTAAACATTTGTATCTCCACACCAACTACTACTACTACTACCCCGAGCCATAAATGAATCAGTTGTATGTTAAATTTCAAAGCGGCAGCCGAGAGACATGTTTATTTGATTGTAGAATGCAGCTCCAGCCCGGAGGCCGCTGGCAATTTTTTGATAATCAGTGCGCAGAATCACACACAATTTATATACAAAAAAAAAAAGAAACATGTATTACTTATTACGACTTTCAACTAGCATAAGTTCTCATAATTTTAAATCCGAGTAGAGCGCTGCGGCCATTTTCAGCCGCCGCACGCTGCCCTAGACTTAATATTTACCATTCAAGTTCCAAGCGAACCTTGACCGTGCGTGGAGGAGCTTACTTCCGCCATGGAACTAACTTCTTATACCCACTGTTTTAGATGTAACGAAACACCACTTAATGTAATCCATACCTTTTAGCAAGCAGTCTGTACACGCAGTTGTCTGAGGTCAGTCAGCGTAATTATATTTAACAAAATTTACATTTTAATGTAGCGAAAAATACAAGATTCAAAAAATACGAGCATTGTTGCTATATATCAATTCGATCCCCAAAACTTTGTAGTCACAGCCCTGTAGTTTTGTAATTGTAGCAGCAGCAGCAGCAAGAGCAGAAGCAGAAGCAGAAGGAGCGATCAGGCAAAAAAGGAGGAGGCAAGTAGCAGAGGCAAGTAGCCAGCAGCCAGCAAGTAGGACCTAGTCCAAAAGCCAGCCAAAAGCAATTGTATTTTGTTCTTTTCGTAGCAACTGTTATGGGCGGGACTATCTTGTTACTCGCTTCAACCGGTCAACAGGTTTCTTATCCCCCCGTTTATTTGAATTTTATTGAATTGCCCAACACCACTTGTACGTTGTTCTCAACCCCCCCGTGTCCCCTGTCTCATTTACAACAATCATGTATATATTATTGTAATTTCCGTTGCAAGTCGGCTGTGAAAAGTATGCGAAGCGATGAGAGACGCCCGCCGCGCAACTACTTAAGCAGTCACGGACCTCAGGCTCCGCACTTGCAACACAGCACCTGGCCGGTGGGACTCGACGATTCTTCAGTCCAGTCCTCCAGTCTCTCTCTGAAAGGGGTAAGTAGAGCACACAACTTTGGCCATTGTTGTCATTTTCAGGTTGGTCATCAACGCACGTCCAGGGAGCCCCGAAGTGGAGCGGTTTACGGTTTGAACACCAAAGCCTTTGCAGTAACAACTAACCTTTTTCTTTATTTGTTTTGATTTCGTCATAATTTCTTAATAAAAATAATGCAGAAAACTTGGAAGTTGTTTAATAACTGGGCTTTGGGTCTTGATTTTCGAATTCAAAAGGCGCCAGTGTGTACACACGAGCCCGGCACTCTGTTTAGTCCGTTAATATGCCGTCGGAAAGTGTGTGGCGCTAGTGGAATGGTGGAATTTGAACACGCGCTTCTACTTTTCTGTTTGAATTTAATAAATTATTAAATAAATTAGTTGGCTGAATGATACCATGAAATTTTTGAAATATAAAGAAAGCATAATTGCTTATAACTGAAATATTGAAAATATTTTATTGACTTTCCATTTGTAATTAAATATATATATATTGTTATCATACCGATGAAAGTAATAAATTTTAAAATGTTAGAAAATCGGATTAAATATTTAAAATGGTTTATTGCAATATTTAATTCAAATTTTTATTTTTTATATGATAATTTATTTGACAAATTAAAGTATAAACATAACTTAAAACAAAAAAAAAATTTATTTCAAATCTGAGCTTTTTTGTGCTAGTTTTCATTAGGTTAATAAGTCTGCATAATAAAAATAATAAATTGTAATATATTGCAAAGTTTTAAAGTAAGAAATTATTAATTTAGCCTGACTTTGAAGATTATTAAATAAGAAGGTTGTTATCATTATGTTTTTGGCTTAGTAAAATGTATGATTTATTTATTTACCATATTGTTAAAACGGAAATATCAATTAACTGTTATAAAGAAATGCAAACTTGGTTTCTACAAGGCGTGTTTATTATTCTTGTACGTGCCTAATAATTTCAATCAAAATAGTAATGTTAGACATTTCGGGTTACCTCGTTAAGACAACAAAAAGAAACATTTGGCCAATTCTACTAATTGCTGGCGGTCAAGGCAAGTCATCAGAACCTTCTTCGGGTTCTAACAACTGGCGACCGTGGGTGAGGATGCCTAAGAATACGGCCCCCGTGGTCTAACCCCAACCTTAGTAGGTCAGCTCACCTGGTTCATTGATAAACGAAGCATTCCAACCCACGGCCCACTTTCGCGCTTGGTTTGGGTTACGTCGGCGGTGCAGCACAAAAAGGTCAGCGCATCGAGGGCAGAACTCAGCGGAAAAGTATTGTCGAGATCAGCGGAATCCGATGGCACCCGGGGGAGTTTATTTAGCCGGGTCGTCGGAGAGCTCCGGCCAGTAGTGGAGCCAGCGAGCACCTGGCAGGTCTCCCCAATATCTTTATCTGATTCTCAAACTCTGGAATAAAAGCTTACAAAATGTGGTATCTGCGCGTGGCTGTGGTGCTGCTGGGACTGGCGGTGGTGTGCCGGGCGGACACCCTGGTCCAGCTGAACGTGAATCGTCCCTACAACGATGTGAACGAGAAGTTCGTGAGTTTTGCCGTTCGGCCAGAGGATCTCTACGACGCCCTGGATGGAAAGAATCGCAAGGCCGTGACGAACTTGGCCAACCTGTTGGGGGATGCGCACATCAAGTTCATCGGCGACTTCTACTTTGCCAGCAATGCACCGACAAGGCTGCGGAATCCCACAAAGATCATCTGGAAGGGCTTTAATCGCTGGACGCGGTAAGTTCCGGCTCTTGTGCTCTGCATCCCTTCTCATCGAATGTTTCCTTCTCGAAGAGCCGTCAACTGGACTATGATCATCCCGGTGCCATATGCCCCCGACGAGTGGGACTCGATGCACACGCTGAAGATCCTGAATACCTCCTACATGGTGGGCATCACCAACTGCATCTGGCAGCTGGGCACCGACTTTGGCACCTCGAGGGCCAAGGACTACGTCCAAGAGCTGCGCACTCTCAAGCTGATGACGGACACCTTTAAGCCTTATGTGGACGACTGGCGGCTAATGGGAGCCGACATCTCAGCGGGGAGCAGTGCTGATGAAACGCAGAGATATGTGGACATCTCCAGGGATCTGAATACAGCTTTTGGCTGGACGCAGTAAGTAGTTATAGGGATACCACTGTAATATATGTATTTGTTTTTGATCAACTCCTTTAATATTTACCAGGCCTGTCAACATGCTGCCCAAGTCGAGTCTGGGCAGTTACCTGTACGACAGTGATCCTGCTCTGCGAGTCCTCCAGCAGCAGCGTGTGCCCCTGTGGCTGTCTTTGCCTGAAGAGCGATCCTCACAGCGGTTGGTAGGCGACGAGACCACGGATGCCCTGCGCTGGGCCCAGACTCTCGGAGATGCGGCCAGCAGTGGCTTCGATGTGCTTTTCAAGCGCATGACCCTGGACGACTTCGAGCGCCCCAACTTCAGTCTGTATGTGACGGCCGTCTTCAAGAAGGTTATGGGCTCGAGGGTCTTCCCTGCACGACCCCTGAATGTCTTCGCTCCAAGCAACAAGCTGTACACGCACTGCGCCAACGCCGTGTCCGGTGGCCTAGCTTTTATGGTGGTCAACACGGAGGAGCAGCCAACTACGATTACAGTGCGAAGTGCCAGTAGCCTGAGCAGCAGCGAGATCTGGCAGTTTGTGCTCACCGGACTGGACCAGCGGGTGCAGTTGAACAACGTCCGATTGCATGTCAACTCCACTCTGCCGCCACTGATCAAGGCCCATGATGCGAGCAAGCCGCTGCAGCTAATCACGCCCAGCATGTCGGTGGGTTTTTGGGTTCTGCCAGACGTCAATCTGGAGCACTGTCAGTTTACAGAGGTTGAGGCGGGCGAGTCGAGCGGCGAATCCTCCACGGATAAGCGGCGATCGCGCTACAGTTCTGCGGATCGTTTGCTCCAGCGTCTGATTGAGGAGACAGCCGTGGCTAGGGGGTCGGTTCAGAGTTCGATTAACCGGAATCGCCGCTTTGTTCCGGATAAAGAAGAGAACCTGGACACACTCCTGGCGCGTCTGCTGCAGCACTTCAAGGAAGCAAATCCGGCAAAGAGAGAAGCGGGGGATGGCAAGTCTCAATCGGTGAAGCCGCATGAAGCAATGGCATGGTTGCATCACGTCCTCAAGGAAACCAGCGACATGACCCAGAAGAGGTCCAGGCGAGACACATCCAGCTACTCCGGCCCCTTCTTCTACAACCGCAATGGCAAGAAGACAGCTCTGACCAAGAAGATCACGGAGATACGGAAGCCGGAAAGGAAGAGCAAGCCTCTGTTCGATTTCGACGAGTTCGATGAGGAGAAGTTCTTCAAGCGTCTGGGAGAACAGCCAGAGGAGCCACCAACCTATACACGCCTCCCAGAGGGCGATGTCCACCTGAAGCACATAGAAAGTGTGGATGGCGAGGAGGCCGAGCAGGAGGCTGAGCCCGTGGTGCCCCAGAAGCGAAGGTCCAAGGGCAAGAGTCAGTTGAAGATCATCCAAAGGGCAACGGAAATAGATGACGAACAGGAGCCGGAACAAGAGCAGGAACCAACCGAGGGTAGAAGCAAGATGCGCCTTTTGCCCACAGAGTTTTTTGAGGCCCTGCCTGCTCCCAGGCCGAGCAAGCGATTGAATCTGGGAGCCACCTTGAATTCCCTGCTCTTTCCGGAACCCTTTTCGAGCAAGGCAACCATGGCCAAGAGCGGGCTCGCCACATCTAAGCCCGTTGAGGAGACCGAAGTGGATGTGGAACCTGTGCCAAGTGCCAGAAGGCGTCACTCCAAACTAGGTCATGTGGCCAACGATTTTCTGCAGGCACAAAAAGAGTTGGGAAAGCACTTCCTAAGCCACATCAGTGATGAGGCCGTCCGGGACGCTTCATTGGATGCCGGCAACTCGGGTAAGAAATCACTCGGCCTGAACATCTTTGGGGCGCAGGGAGGAACTTCTTTGCTGCCAAGGAAATCACCAGAGAAGCCTGCCGATGAGGGAATCACCTCTTGGTGGGATCTGCCGGCGATGAGAAATCGTCGATCTGTTCCCCTGACCAATTCTTTGGAGCAAATGCGATCGAATGCCATTGACAAGGCAGATCGCGAGGAAATGCTGCCCCTGGGAAGGTATACCTTTTACGAGTACAAGGTGGATAACTCTCAACCGAAGGACTCAGCCCAGCCAAAGGAGGAAAATGATTCCAAGATAATGAAGATCAGCAGGAACACACCGAGCAAAAGCAAGGATCACAACATCAGCACCCTTTCCGAAAGCCTTGTTAGCACCGTAAAAACCAAGGTCTCTCGCTTCATCAATATTATCTCCAGCCACATGAGCGAGTGGTACAACACCTTAACCAAGCATCTGGATACTGACATGGAGCCCCTTAAAACCCGCCTGCAAAACACCATCGACAAGTAGAACACATTTCACCTAATAGAACCTAATAGAAATTACAAGAACCTAATGTAAATATGTGTTTATATACAATACAATATTAATTGCATTTAAGGGAATATTATTTGTGCGATAATTCTCGGGGAATTATCTCTCGCAAGTGAACAACGCAGGACTTAAGCAACGAACTAGATAAGCTTGGCCCAAGCTTTTGCTAGAATGTAGAGCTTAATAATTTGTACTTATCTATATGCTGAATAATGGAAATAAAATGAATTTAAAGTCTTAAATCTAAAATTACTTTTTTGAGATCAAGATGTATATTTTGTCTGGAACATTAAGATCAAAGACAACAATGAAGAAAACTTCAAGAGATCCTGTAGTTAGGATCTTAAAACATCCGCTGATTATGACGTGGCTCTTTTTATATATTTTCATTGATATATTATCAGACTATTTGACAGAATAGTTAATGCCTTGAAACCTAAGCTGTTCTTTGTGCTTTCACCTGAATTTTAAATCGTAATAAGCATAAACTTTCCTTTATGGTTATTTTTATAAGTAATTAGCGTTTTAGAGATACATTTGGAGACGTATATGACTTTTTATGAGCTTAATCGCTATGTTCCCTTTCGGGTTCCCCTTGAGTTCCTGCCATATGAGAAGTAATAACGTTTCGGCTACAAACAAATACGAATTACTCCTCATTATTTTCCACATAATTTCTGCCCCATTATTTAAGCCATAGTACGACTCGGCTAGCTTTGAAAAGCTCTCGACAGGTGGCTATATACATATACATATATATCCAAGCCGCAGATCTTTCTCTTACTGCTGGTAACTAGTTTTCTGCCTCGGCGCTTCTCTCTTTCGCCGGATGACCCCCCCGTTGGAGAGCCGGCGAAGAAGACGGGTGCAAAGAGGAACCATGAAAGCGGGTTCTCCGCCGGCTAACCTGTTACCACGGCCATAACTATGGCTATCAACGCTACAATGGCAAAGGCAACACCAATTTCAGGTGGAGACGATCGCGCATTCTCCGCAGCCTCGGCTACATATTCGGAGCTCGGATTCAGTCTCCGAGCAGTCGTTCAAGGCGAAGGTTGTACCAAGCTCTTGGATCTTCCGATTTCAGATTTCGCTTGCGATTCCGATTCGTTTCGCAGATAGTCCAAAGTGCAGGCACCACAAGCAGCAGCAGCAGCAGCAATTGCAATAAATTATAGATCAGCCAAGAAGCCAAAACAGGTGAGTGTGCACTAAAAAACTTGTCGGCGAGCAGAAGCCGAAAACGGGTCAGTTCTACTATTCTTTGTACATACATATATCTTCTTTGGGACTGCGACTGCATTCGGGGCGGGGTTCTTCAGCGGTGCTTGCAAGCGTAACCAGAGCCAGTCTTCCAGTCTTCGAGTCTTTGAGTCTTCGAGTCTGTGAGGAAAGCAGAAACAGAAATCTTTGTGACGTGGACGTGGAGAAAAATATCCAGAGAAAAAAAATCAGAAACTCAAAACTACATGAAACCTCAGACTTTCTTTCTTTTTCAACCTTCCTTCGCTTTTCGGCAGCCAATGAACTTTATTTTACTTTGTTTTCGGTTGTTTTTTCGGCGTTTCATCATAATAAGCCATAATTACGCACATGTGTGAAAGTGAAAGTGCAAGTTTTCACAACAGCCCCCAAAATCGATTTCATGACATACTCGGACTCTGATAAACGATTGGAGTTGTGAAAAATCTTCGCAGACTGACCGAAAAACCAAAAAACTAATAACCTCAAAACCCAATACCAAACCCGTTTCGTTGTGCCCTCAGACAAGCGTCTGGCCTCTGCTGTCTCCGATATTATATAATCTGATTTGCATATTGACACAAATATATACACGTACACGTAGTATACACACCTCGGACTATTTGTAGGATGGGTTTCGTCTTCGGTTGGTTGCCAACCGAGCACTATGTGCGCGACATCTTCCTCCTGACTCTGTCGGCGGCCATAGTGGCCACCCTGATGAGCATTCGGTTCTATCTGCGCATCACGGCGGGACGATGCTTCACCGAGGTAACGAAAGCACCTCCCCCGAACCACAAGTCCAGCCCTAGTAACCAAAAGTCACCCAAAAACCAAACCCCATTGCTGTCCGCGCCCAAAAATCGTGACCAGACTCAAACCGTTCTTGCCTTTCATGGATCTTTTTGTCACTTCCGCTGCGAATTCTTCTCAGATTTACCAGTTGGAAATACAAATTATATTGCTTACCTAATGGGAGACCAATGAAATATTAATAAACCATTGATAGTTAGATTTTCTGACGATATGTTGGTCACTAAGCCAAGTTCATATATGTATTATATAAATATTCAATTTAGTTGGTAGTAAAAATCAACAAATAGCTGTATACATTAAAACTACATATATTTTTAAAAGTTTTGGTGGGAATACAATTTAAATTCATTATATTCCATTTTAAAATAAACCTTAGGCAATTCTATAGGTCAATAAGCAATTTGCAATTGAGTGAATCTTTCCATTGATTGAAAAACCCTTTCTACAATTAAGTCAAATATCTGTAGGCGTGTTTCTAATTAATAAATAACATATATTATTGCAATATACTAAGAAATTTACCATGTGTAAATGTAAGCTGTTACCTTGGTCAGTTGTTGCGCATCGACTTAATTACAGATTTAATTAGATACCTTCTGAGAGCGGTGGGTACGTCACATCTGTGAGATACAGTTACCGCCTGTCATTGCATTGTAAGCATCCCATAAACGTCTAAGCTGTAGTAGTTTCTCGATTACAATCTGGGCGATCGCTTACCAGTGAGTCACACAAAGCTCTCTCAGCAATTAAGAGCTCTGCTAGTAAATATCATAGCTAAGATGCATTCCGTTCCAAGCGAACTCCGATTACTGGGATTGTCCATACTAATTACTATTGTACAGATATTTCCTAACCACCCCAAGACCTCATATTATTCGCTTTGTGTCGCCGATTAACTGATTAACCTCTGACATTGATTACAGACAAAAATGGAGGGCAAGACCGTAATCATTACTGGAGCCAACAGTGGAATTGGCAAGGAGACGGCCAAGGATCTGGCTGGTCGTGGAGCCCGCGTCATCATGGCCTGCAGGAACCTGGAAACTGCCAATGCCGTTAAGGGTAATAGTTTTCCTTGTCTTCCTTAGATCTTTTAATTACAATTTGATTTAAAAACTTAACAGATGAGATCGTGAAGGAGACGAACAACAACAAAGTTCTGGTGAAGAAGCTGGACTTGGGTTCCCAGAAGTCCGTTCGCGACTTTGCCGCTGACATCGTGAAGACGGAGCCTAAGATTGATGTGCTCATCCACAACGCCGGCATGGCCTTGGCCTTCCGCGGACAGACGAGCGAGGACGGCGTGGAGCTGACCATGGCCACCAACCATTATGGCCCGTTCCTGCTGACCCACCTGCTCATCGATGTCTTGAAGAAGAGTGCTCCGGCCCGCATCGTGATCGTGGCCTCGGAGCTGTACCGCCTCTCCTCGGTCAACTTGGCCAAGTTGAATCCCATTGGCACCTTCCCGGCCGCGTACTTGTACTACGTGTCCAAGTTCGTCAATATCTACTTTGCTCGGGAGCTGGCCAAGCGGATGGAGGGCACCAGGGTGACCGTGAACTTCCTGCATCCCGGCATGATCGACTCGGGCATCTGGCGCAACGTGCCCTTCCCACTCAACCTGCCCATGATGGCCATCACGAAGGGTTTCTTCAAGACCACCAAGGCCGGAGCCCAGACCACCATCTACTTGGCCACGTCCGATGAGGTGGCCAACGTGTCCGGCAAGTACTACATGGACTGCAAGGAGGCCACCCTGAATGCCGCCGCCCTGGACGAGGAGAAGGGTCGCAAGATCTGGGAGGAGTCTGTCAAGATCGTCAAGCTTACGCCCCAGGATCCCAAGATCTAAGCGGATATCCGGAGTACTGTCCTGGTCAGCTACTCTTAGCAATAGATACACTCGCGTATGCGCATTCAACTGATTTGCTTTTCTTGTTATTAAGGGGGAGTTTACTGTAGCCTAAGTTTTCCATCACAATAAATAAAACTCTATAATAATAATGTTGTTCTTTTAGTGGATTGGGATTACGATTATAATGATGGGTTAAAAAATTAATATTTTATTTTATATTTTTTTGTATTTCAGTATTAGTTATTATACATAAATCACATTTACAATATAGTAACTAATTTAGGGAAATGGTAACTAGCTACTATGGTCATCGACTTTACAATTGACTAAAATTTTGTTGCATTTATATTTGTGAGTTAGAAAATTAGTATTAATTTATTTCTTAAATGGAAACAAAGAAACTATAAATTATTTGGAGGGGGTAAATATGTAGAATTTTCCATTTGAGACTTTGTGTTGTTTTTTATGCTTAATAATGATGAATAAACTTAATTCTTTTACTTTTAATAAATTTCTACCAGTAATTTAAGTTTTTTGAAGGTTTGCATTGGTCCACTCTAAAATATAACAGCCACCAGTCGCTGTAAACATAAAACCGGTTACAGATACCTGCTCATAACAGCGCTGCTTGACCATCCAAACATTGAATGCTCAGTAATTTATATAATTCTGAATAAAGTTTGTTATTCAGTTGAGAGATATATATTTTCCCTGGACAAAACCGTTTCAATTTCAGCTCATGAGAATTATTGAGAGCGACAAATCACAGCGCCGCCGAGCTGGTGAGGTAACCCGATACACATGGGGAACTCGGCGAAAGCGGGGAAAAAGCCAAAATATTCTCACACAAAATTTCGCCAAGAACTCTCACCTGTTGAGTGGCTCAAAGGGAGGGATGAGGGGCACGAAGGACACCCAGGGGATTCCACAGACAGACATAATCTGATAAAATTGCAGTCGCATCTCCTGCCGGTTGTCACCACCTCGGTACCCTGTGAGTCCTGACGAAGGAGGAGGGTTGCGGTTGTTCGCTTTTGCGTAGATTATCATCAGCTACTCGGGGCGGGCACGTGACCTGCTCCTGGTGGCAGCTATGATGATAGTTCCGATCGGTGGCTAATAATATGTTAACGGGCCTAATTGAAATTTAATATTTATCCAAGGGATTACAGGATAATCATTTGCGGTTCGCCAAAATGCAATTGCAGATAACGGGAGCGTGCGGCACCGCAGATAATTGAAGGACAACGAAAAAAGGCCTGTGAGAAACCTATGTTCGCTGTCATCAATTAGATGTTCTCCCACCATTTGTTTGCGGAAGTGATTCCTCAATAAAAAACAAACACCGAGTGCGTCTTCATCGCTGCATTGGTTTGTCGCTGTCAGTCAGTCGAGTGCCAGGACCAGGACGCGGTGGGCAACCCTTCCAGGCTAGCCCTGAACTCCTCTTTCTTGTTTTTCCAAAAGTATCGACTTACAAATTCAATTTGGCGCGCTCCGCTCAAGTGAAGAAGAGACAATGTCGTGGCCAAGTTCGGCTGTAATTCAAGTAGGTTGCTCCTTTCTTGGGGGAGTCCTTCGCTGCATTTCTGCTCCTCGAGGAGGAGGAGGTGGAGGGTTTGTAATAAGTCGCGCGCATTTAATAAGCTGGCTTAGGTTTTTAATAAGAAGTGGGTTATGCGAAGGACAGTCCCGATCCCGATCCCGATCCCGGCTCGTCCAGCTGTCAAGGATAGCCGTTCGTCCTGCCCAGCAAATGTCAACTGCCAACGGCTGCGCCTGTCACGCAGTCATCGATACTCTCCATCGGTCGCTGCAATTGCACTCACAGATGTTTAGGAACTCCTGTTCCAGAACTTTACAATTACCACTAAGTCATTGCCCATCAAGGAAACCATATATAGCACAGCAGTTGTCGATTAATTTGGGAAGGATATATTGGTTACCATTTGATGGACAGTCTTTTGTAGAAAAATAAACTAGAAAAGGATGACTTACTACTTCTTTCTTTAATTAATACTTGAGATATATATTTTACAAACAATAAAGGATAATTTTCTCTTAAAATATGAATAGCTTTAAAAATGTATAAATTCACACATAATGTGCATTAAAATTTAATTTTATAACCCACAAGCAAAGGAAAACTTAATCCCTAAAAAATTAAACCCAACGATGTTGTCATGGCAGTTTTAATGTTCTAAAACGTATAAATATCTTAAATAATTCCTAATTCTTTTAAAATACCATTATTTCCAAGCAAGTAAATGTGAAACAAATATGGAAAAAATAACTCTCCAACTCCCAGAGACTTCCCCGACTTGGTTCAGCTCATTTCAGCCGCCATCTAATATGAGCGAATGGCATTAACATGTTGAATGACTCCCGAGTGAGTGGCAGCCAGCATAAAAAAAGCAAAGCGCAGCCAAAACCCGGGGAAGCCCCATCAATGCCACCCGAAAAGTATTTCATTGATTTTCGAAGCCTCGCCAATACACAACGGAATACAACAGAACGGCAACGGCAACGGCGAAGAAACACACCGAACATATAACGTCAAATGAGAATGAGTGGAAATACTTACGCGTTGCTGGTGGCAACATGGGAATCGCAGGGCGGGATTGGCATCGCCAGGATCATGTCCTGCCATTGTTTGTCATGTTAAATACGCAAAACAAACAGAAGCTACCGATGAGCCTCTGAGCAAACAGTTCCACGTGTCCGGAATCAGGCCGAGATGAGGTGGATGATGGGCTGGTGCGATAACAGGTCCTCGAGCGAGAGATAGAGATGGGGTGGCCAAATATTTATCCAGCGGCTCAATTTGTAGCGAACCCACTGATCCCAGGGCCCTTGTGGTCGGTCAGTCGAGGGCGTTTGATCAGCTGACACCTGAACACACCTGAGAGAGCTCTCCTAATTGTTATTGATTCCCGGATTGACTTGGCTACCAGCTAGCCTCGAGCAGCGGATCCTAATCCGATCTGACAATCGGCAGCAGAACGGCCGAGTGGTTCAGGTCCTTAGCCAAGTTGTTGACATGAAACCGACACCGAGACCGAACCAAAAAAAAAAGTAAGAAACTGGTTCGGATCCGATCAGACTATAGGCTATCAAACTGATTTTAACACACACGACGCTGGCTGGGGTTGACCTGAAATTCCCATCGATAAGGTAAACCGATACAGGGGATATAGCTGGATATCTGGGTATCTGGGTATCTGGGCATCGGAGTGCGTGTGTGAGCGATCTTTGCAAGCCCTTACACTCAACTGGTTTGGCCAATTCGGCCAATAATTTTTTCAGGCGTGTGAACTTTTTCAGCTTAATGGGAATTGCTCGGTTTTTGGGCCTAGATCTCTTGCTATATATCTCTAGCGGGGCATTAGCGTTTCATAATTTTCCATCGCCTTTCCATCTGGCTTGTCTTCGTTTTCCTGCTATTTCTGCGGCAACCACAAATCGAACTATCAAATAACATTCAAAACTATTTGCAATTGTCGGCCGGCTACAAGAGCATCGATCGATAGACAGTCATCATTGGCCGAGCTACAAGCGAGAATTAGCACCGGCAGATACAGATGCAGATACATTCACAGAGATACAGCTACAGGCAACACAGAAGCAGATACACACATGTAGCCGGCAGATACAAAGATACTTACGAGTTACAGAAGCAGTCAAGTCAGGGGGGGTTGCCGACTCAGCCTGATGGACTGTCGCATTTAACCACAAAAGGAATGGAGCGAAGGAAGCAGAATGCCGTCGAAGACGATCAATGGTTGCCAGCCAGTCCGCACCAACTACCCCTGCCCACGCCCCCGGATAGCCCTTGCACTGAGCGAAAAACATGTAATTTGGTTACAAGAAAAATTATATATTTATAATTAAAGGTTAAACAAGAGCAGGATCGAGATATTATAGGGATTATTATTTCTTTTAAGCTTATATGTTGCTTATATTATAAGCAATATAGCCCGATTCATAGACCATCCTGTTAAAATCCTGGACACTATTATTATCCCTTAGATTCAGTGGTTTATATATGCATATATGGATTCATAGACCATCCTGTCAAAGTCCTGGACACTATTATTATCTATTAGATTCACTGGCTTATATATGGATATATTTGACTATCTGAATTAAATAATACAGAAACTAGTAACTTTATTAACTCAAGATTGTATGTATCTTTCTGGCATATTTTCTTTACAAGGACCCAGCTCCTTTAAGCTATTATTTTAAACTATATAGAACCCCAGGTTTTGTTATCAGTGTACCCCTTCACACCCCTCTCATTGATATCTGATGTCGAGCTGTAAAGATATTGGGTGACAAATAAAAACTACTGAAAACTGCTGCCGCTGATGTTGCTGCTGCTGCTGCTGCTCCGATGTTGCCGGCTACGTATGAATGGGCTCGAGACTGGGACTGGGACTTGGACTGGGACTGGGCGGGATCGGCAGTCGGAGCGGGGTACTCGGTACTTGAGGGGTAGTGGCCGCAAAAGCCGGTAGACGGAGCGCATTGGTTGGCCGACAACGATGACGGCAACGTTGTTGTGGTGGTGGATGGATCTGGAGTGGGTATGACTGTGGGACAGTGTAGAACGGCCTGGCAGGGCATTCTGTACCCCCGGAGAGGGCTGCTCTGGGCAAGGGTCTTGCATGTGTGGTGCTGGGTACTTGTGTCATTATATCTGGGTAGAGGGTGTGAGTGCGAGTGAGATTGTTGCCGCTGCTGCGTTGTCTTTTGCGCCCTTTTGTCGCTTGTTTATAATTAAGTGAGTATTTTTTTTCTTCCTCTGTGGTTGTCGCTTTGCTGCCGCTCTGCCGATATGTCAGTCGATATTGGGACGAGGTGCCTCGAGTTGGAACTGACAATTAGTCGCCGTCTTATGCTCGTCGCCAAAAGTCGCTTCTTGCCCCGCACTCAGATCGAAAACTCAAAGCTTGCACAACGGTTCCAAATACAAATCAATATCCAATCGGGAAACAACGATCGTGCTGTTTTTATATAAAATCTTCCAAGGAAAAGTTAAAAACAAAATATATTGAAAAAGCAGTGAAGTTAATTGCTTATTAGTGTCTTCTTCAGATCATGAAATCCGTGAATTTATCAAAAAGGTGCTAAAAATTAAGTTAAATATGAAACCCGGAATACCACAAATATACTGGGTATTTAATACATTTTTCGTCAA
>JAEIIH010033974.1:0-19293 GCA_018904745.1 Drosophila orosa | reverse complement strand
TTTATTTATATTTATTTAAATTTAGGAAACTAATTTCTTTATTCTTAAACACACATTTTAAACTAATTTGAAAACCTTTCAGGTATCTGTTGGATTTAAAAATATTTTAAAGATTTAAACCTTTGCTTTTTTGGCTAATAAATAAAATGTAATAAAATCCCTCAAAAGTAAAAACAGAAAAATGCCCCTTAATTACAAATATTCTTTGTTTTTGTTTCCAATTTGAAACAATAGATCGGATCACATTTACAAAAGTTGGGCTTAGTGTGGGGGGAGGAGAGAGCCTTAGGAGTTACTCAGATTGGACGGCGACGGTGGCCACTGCCGCCTGATGACGGCAAAGTGGGTCATCTGAAAGGTGTTTGTCACCTGGCAGCGACGCTCCACAAATCCGGTGAGGCAGTAGCCCATGTTGTAGTCCTCCATCGAGATGTTTGACGTCAGATACAGCTTGAACTCGTCGTTCCACGCGGCCGCCGCCAGTGACTTGTCACAACCACCGCCCATTGCTCGCGTCCGGATTGCAGCAGCTGCGGCCGCGGCCGTTGTTGCAGGTGTCGCCGGCGTGGTGGGCGTTGGTGCAGCCAGGCACCCAGGACCCGCTCCCGTCGCCCCCGGGTTACCTGCTCCGGTTCCCGGAGCCGGTGTTGTCCGGCGAAAGTGTCCGGCAATCAGTAGCGAGCCCTGTTGCTCCAGCGGCAGCATCCGGGCCTTCGTCGCACGCCGCTGGGTGCCGGAGCACTCGACGATGCGACAGCGATTCGGTTGCCACCAGCAGGGCGTGATGGTCCAGTAACTGGACGAGGCGGTCCGCGCCCATCCCTCCTCCGGATACAGCAATATCTGAAAAGGTAAGATGGCAAACAACGGGGAGGATGAGCATGGGGCTGACTCACTGACTGACGATTGGCCATTGGCCATTGGCTATTGAATATGGAGATTTTCAGGGTATCAGGGAGCCAATCGCAAATTGCTTTTCTGTGTCGCGCTTTAATTGAAAATCGTAATTAAAATCGTGCAGATTGTTTAGCCAGGATTTGTCGTCATCGGATTCGATGTTTCCATGGCACTGCACCTTAATCAAGTCCAGTGTCCAGTCGCAGAGTCGCAGTCAGTGTTTATCATTAAGTGGGCAATTATTGTTAAACACGCTTAATTTGGTCAAATTAAATTGGCATTCAATTAACATGAAATTGCTTTTGGCATTTTTAAAGCGGCAAACAGGAAGGCCTGGCTACCAATAACTATATAATAAATATGATTTTTCTATAAGGAAAATCTCTATTGAAAGGTTATTAGTTTGTCAAAAATATAGCTCTTGGCTTAATAGGATTTTCCTGTGTATGAAAATAACATTTAAATTATATAAAATTAGATTGAAAGCAAGAGAATACATTTAGAATAAATATTTAGGTTAAATCATATACCCATAGGTTTTATATTTGTTTCAATTTGAATTTCCAATTGAGTTTTAAAGCAAATGCAAAATTAAAAATACAACTTCACCACCTTTTTGTTGGTTAATTCAAATATCCAGAGATTTCTGTGTCACTCCTGGGTATAACATTTTTTGCTTTTAAACAATCTCGCCTGTTAATTTCGTTGGTTCTCTGCTTTATTCGTTTTTATTATTTTCCATTTCACACAGAACTGACATTTTTGAAACTGCCACTGCAACCGCAACTGCTGCTGCTGCTGCTGTTGCTGCTGCTGCTGCTGCCATAAATGAAATTCGTTAGTTAGTTTATCATTGCCAAAATGCCAGGCGAAAGCTTGGCTTCAATTTCATTTACCGATTTTGTATGCGGCTTTTGCGGTCAACGCACGCCGCTCCTCTATAATTAATACATTTCACAGTCGCTAAATGCCAGACATTTCAAATATTTGCGCACAACGAGGCGTATGCTTAATAAGCGGCCAGCAAACAGGAAGGGCGAAAGGAGGGCGCCGGGCTAATCAAACATTGAACTTGGCTTAAAGCCAGGGGCAGGCACTAAGGGGAAAATCACTGGCACTCTCCGGGCCGGGAAACTCGAAAGAAAACTTCAGCAAAAATTGAAATGAGGCAGGAGAGCAAAAGGAAAAGCCAATCTGGAGGAGGCGAGATGGAGTGGCCAGCCAATGGCCACCGCAGGACCATGGCCCGGGACCAGGAGCTGATGCTTTTGAAATTGAAGTGGCTGCAGCTGCAGCCACAGGGAAGCTCGCCCCGGGGTTCCCGACTCGCTGGCTCTCTGGCTCGCTGGCTCTGGCTCCTTGTTTCGCTTTTGTTCTCTGTGCCTGACTTTAAAATAAAAAAATTCGCATATGCGCCCCCAGGTAAATTGTTTAAAATTAATGCATAGCAGAAGCCGAAGCCGAAGCAGAAAGCGCTTAAAAATGCATCCATTTACCTTTTATTTACGCTCAACTCGGAAACTGACCGAAAAACAATGAGGGGAATGGTCGATGCGTTGAAGTGTTTGGAATGGAAGTGTAAAGGCCAGGCCCCGGCCACGGCACATTAAGCTGGCAATGGAAATCCCCTTTGGCATTAATGAGGATTGAACGATATTCGCAAGGCCTTTATGGCATGAAAGTGCTCTGGATTAATACCTGATGGTCTTGAAATGGCATTAAACCTATAAATGGGTCAATTGAATGTGTAAAAATGTGATCAGTTAATAATTATGAGTATAAAACGAATTAATTCATGGCTTTTAAATGCTTTCACCTTGTTTTTATAAGCATAATAATTTTTAAAACCTATTTCTGTTATTTAGACTAATTACTACAGTATGTTTTTCCCTTCTCTGAATTTATAGTCTAATTTTCTTTAGAAATAAACCCCAACTGCTGTCTGACTGCACATGAATGGCACATCAATCGGTGGTTCTCTGGCTCCACAAAACTGCCCTTTTCGTTCAGTCAGAGCCACCACAGCACGTGCTGCATATTTGTCACTTTGCCCGATTGGCTTTCCCCTAAAATGGCGAGCTCGTGTTTGGAAATTATAAATGCGGAACAAAACCTAACTAGAGAGAGAGAGAAAATACTACAGACTCCCCACAGAAAATGCACAAAAAGTCATCTCTCTAATAAGCTGCCAAAATAAGCTTTGCGAAGACAGGTAGTTACTGGTTGGCCTGCTGCATAGAGCAAAATGCGACGCTTCCGACCCCGATTGCCGATTGCATTATTCAAAGAAAGATGCCAAAAAGTGCGCGCTGCAAAATTGAAAATGCAACGGCAGCCAGCAATGCACGCAACAAATCGCTTGCCACTATCAAGGGTCATAAAATCCTTCACTGCCATTCGCGTCCTCTCCCTTTTTTCGGGGAACTCATACACACATATTGGTTGTGTGGAGGTTTATTCAGGCACAGGACTCGCTGGAGTTGACGGAAAAGTCACAGGTTTTGGTAAAGTGATCACTGGAAAGGGAATTTCTTTAAAAGAAATACAGGGAAAGTATTTAAATTTAAGAGAATTATTAGGAAATTAAGTACAGAGATCTTTAGGAATTAAGGTAGATCTTGAAAGAGAAGGAAACCTCCTTTGCTGTAACCTTTAAATATATATAAATATCTCCCCTTTAGAGTAACAGTTTTCCCCAGCACATCAGCTCACGCACACACACACTCTCTGAGGGGGAGACACGTACACGCTGGAAAATCACTTCCGCTTTTGAGCTGCAACGTTGGCAATTTCCCAGCCAAGGGTGGGAGATAAATGGGATGCCACCAAGAGAGAGAGAGAGGGTGGTGTTCCATGGGGCAAGTGGCAACGGGCATCAGGTGGCGAATGCCGATTGGCGAAATCGAAAACGTGGCCAAGACTGGGTCGCCAGGGCTCTCTCCCTCTACATCTCTCCATTTCTACAGCTTGAGGCGTCCATAATCGATTTCTGCGACTGCCAGTACCAATGCCTTGGCAGGATCTTCCGTGGAATTGTTTGTTGACTTTGGGTTTTTTATTGCGTGCCATTTTATTGCCACCACAAGTCTCGAGTCTCCAGCACCATCGGGTTTCGCCTTTCGCCTTTACTAACTTCTAGCTTCTTCTCGGTAAATAAAATGGCAAATATCCGACCACCAAACGAACGAAGCTGAGGGCAAAACCCCTATTGTCAGCAATTGGCAACTTTGTCTATTAATTTGCTTAATGAGTTCAGTGACAAATATTGAACGGCTGCAGCTTAACAAATAGCTGCCAAGTTTGCCCCCAAGAGCCACAGTAGAACCAGGAGGAATCCAGGAGTCCTGGAACAGAAACTTTTCTCATTTCGCTAGCCTCGCTTCGCCTCTCGCTCGACATTAATTAATTAAGTGCTGCCGCAGACATTTCAACACTTTTACCAGTCAGTCAGTCAGTGGGTCCGCCCATTCCCCTTCAGTCCTTCAGTCCGTCTGTCAGTCTGTCATCGACTCAGGCATTACTTAGGCAAATTGTCTTTGTGTTTGTGTGCTTATATACATATATACTATATATCTCTGAGCACTTCAACTTAATTACCCGCCCTCATAAGCGCACTGCAGAGATGCCAAGGAGCCGGGACTGGAGCTCGGCACAATCTTGCGCCCCCAAATCCAGCATAAGCTCGAAAATCAAAGCTTCAACACGATTGTCTAAGCACTTGAGGAGCACTCTAACCCAGGCCAGACCATCCATCCATCCTTCCACGCACGCAACTCCACTCAAAGGCCGCCGGCAAGAAACCCCCTTTTTATGAACTCATCTTCACCGCCGAGAAACTTGCGGCGCCACCCCTTGGCCCCATCCCTGCCGAGTTTTCCGAGGGCAGCTTACGGAAAAAGGATGATGAAAGGAAGCTATTCGAAAGATTACAGACATTCTGGCAGCTTGAAGTTCGAAAAGTGTCAATTTTGTGATTGGTGATATTTGAAATCTATTAAGGGAAATATTTTATGGATGATTTCTAATATTTTATTGTTTAGAAAGTTTATGGGAAAGCATTCTCAAATTATAAAGGGTTTTAAATTGAATTTATTTAGCCAGTTTTCTACAGACTTCTTTAAGCTTAAATTATGTTAAGGGTGTTGTTTATAGAACCTTAATTCATAAACTTATTTTTATTATCTAAAAATAAAACAGTTTCAAACTTCTAGCTTTAATTTCAAACACAAAACCCGCATTTATATTCTGGACGATATAAATTAGAGATTTCGTTTCCTTTTCGCAGAGCGGAAACCTTTGTTTTATTCGCTGAAAGGCAATGCTTTGAGGCAACTTCCCCTCGAGTTCTTTACACGCCATTCTTACGGCATTCCTGCTGGGGGAAAATTGAAGTTTTCCTTCGATTCATTTTCCGTGCTTTCCGAAAGCGTAAATGAGTTTCTGGCTGATTGTAAAACTTATCTCTGGGCTTCGGCTGCGGCGGCGGCGGCTCCAACTCCGACTCCAGCACGCGGCTTTGTTTTCAATTGCCAGTGCCAATTGTATCAGATATTTTCTGTTTGTATTTCATTATTCGCCTCACGCGCTTCACTATCCGCAGCCCTTTGTGTCCCTGGTCGAGATGGGGAGCAACTGGGTTTTGGGAGTAGAAGAAGAGTGGCGGCTGGTGCCGGAGGTCGGAGGTCTGAGGTGGAACTGGGAAAACTTTTAATAAGTTGCTCATTAGCAGAGAAAATGAGGCCAGCGTTGCGGCAGGCAGGCAGGCAGGCAGCAGACAAAATAATTTACACGCCAACATCCGTTGCAATTAAACTGCAAAGGGAGAACTTAAATTTCCGGGTTAGGCATAGCGCCACTGGCCAAGGATCTTGGCCCTCCTTCATCTTGGCCAAGTTTATGGTGTAAATGTAGATGTCAACGGATGGGCCCACAGCGAAACTTTTCTACTCTTCCCCGCCGCCTTATAAACTTTCGCCGCTGCCGCCGCGAGTACTCGTCGTATTTTCTAAATTTAATGAGTTGTATTACGAGCAGCTTAAAGTAAGGAGAAGCCTCCGCCCCGTTGCCACTATCCCTCCCTCCACCTTCCCTTCTCGGCCACAACTCGGTGTAAACTTATATATGCGAAAGTTTCAGCCACCTCGCCTCGCCTGCCCCCGGAACACGAGTCCTTGCGGCGTCGCAAGTAATGCACAAATTAAAGTTCTTTGCCAAACTACACGAGGCAGTGGCGGCTAAAAGTTTCGTCCTCGACGCTAGTTGACATGTTGAGTCGCACAAGGATATGCGTAGCTACAAATTTGATATGTTAGACAAGTCCCGGCGGCTGCTGGAGGGTATCGGGAATGGCAGCGGTAGCGAGTCTGGGAATCCACTTGCAATCCCCCCAAAGACTGCACCATGGGCGATACATGCTGGCAAACTTTGTGGAAGGAAACGCAGGAGGAAATACCAGAAGAGTTACCGGGTTAATGCAAGCGGAAATATAGATATTGCTTTCAGTTCGTCCATGGAAATGTCGTCGTTTATTGGGGGTTAGCTAAATGTAGGAAATATTAAGAATTTCATTTTAATAATTAATGGGAATTTAATAGAACATTTACTATTTTTAAACCATAATTTTAAAGAATTATAAAAAAAATATAGCCTTTGTTTCTTGTACTTTCCCATTTATTTTTGTATGAATTTCCTGTATATTTTCAATTTTCAGGGTAATTTCTTTTCAAAATTAAGTAAATAATACATTAAATTTACTTCACTTCTTTAAATTTCTAAATTCTTTTTAAAAGCACATTATTTCTACAAGTATCATTGAAACTCTCCCTTGGCATCATCACATTCTTTGGAGAACTTTTTGTAATGTCGCCTAATCTCCTTTTAGAAAATATCTTTATTTATTTGTTAAAGGACAGCGAAAGTTTCTCAACAAATTAAATTTAATTCTTAGAAATGTTACAGCATTTTTCCATCACAAAAGTTCCTGAACGAACATTCGCCAGTCTGGCGCACACACTGTGTCAGCTCTCAGGATGGGGTTTTGCCGGTGTAAAAGATTAAGCACATTTATGTGACAAGTGCGACATCAGCGGAGACAACGTGCAGGAGAGTTGGTGAGCAGCGAAAAGGATGGGAAGTCCTGAAGTCCTCCCTCCCCCCGCTCGACGCAAGGATAAGAGCCGAGCCGAGCCACGCATGTGCCACAATTTTAAAGTTGAGCGCTAATGAAATTTGAGCTGCCGCTGTTGCAGCTGCCAGGCAATTGCGGCATCGCGTTATGCAAGTGGAGCAGAGACCAAAAAAAATGGCATCGAAACTTGCGACAAGTTTGCCAGTCAGAGGTAAGCAGTCTGCCTTTGATCTGACAGCAACTTGAGGTCCTGCGTTGTCTCGAATACAAAAGCAGCTGTGTATCCTTGGGATTGTCTCATTAGGGGCCAAAGCCAAAGTCCCAGTGGTCCCAGTCACGCTTCAATTCACAAACTGAGCCTAAGACCGAGTTCAAAACTTTTGCCACTGTGCGGAGTCACCGAGAGTCGAGCAGAATAGCTCATCAATAACCCATTTGTGCGATACTCAATGCGGATGCCGAGGGAGGAGAGACAGGGCAGAGCTGCGAGCCAGGCAGGGCACGACCTTACCCACTGGGAATCGGAAACAGCTTTGAGCCGGAGATATCCTGGCGGATACAAAACGGTGAGCCCAGTTTATTCACTTTGCCATTCATACGGGGGCCACATAAATCAGGTCGAGACGCGGGCCAAGGAAAGCGAATCCCCTTTTGAGCGCATAAATCTCCCACATCTGCGCTTTTCATTGGCAATCAGCGAATCAGCGAGGAAATGTTTCTTTCAGTTATTTTTAATGAGAGAAGGCGCCTGTTGAGAATTCCTTCCCCCGAATCATCATCTTTGCTTAAAGCGAGCTGGAAAATGTTCACGAATTTCAGACGACGACTACGGCGGCGGCATGCAACATGTTGAGCGTGTAATGTATGGCAATGTCTAACAGACGAAATGAAATGAAAATTTAATAAAATAAAAGTATACGACTTGGGCCTGCTGCGTGGAGATGCCTCTCGTGCCGCTGCCTCTCCCGTATTTCCCTCCAGGCTAAAGACGTTTGCTTTAAATAAAGATGTATGCCAGCCGGGCGTATGAGTAATATGCGCAAATATGCGCATAAAATAAAGCAACTTGTAGCAATTTCCCTTGCTCTCGGGTCCCTTTTTCCTGGGTATTTCATACCATACCTCCCACCCCCTTTGGGGCCTTGCCACTGAATGCCTTGCCACTTTGGCGTCTTTGGCTGGCTTCTTGTGTTTAATTTAGGCAGCCATAAACGTAATGCGGAGCCTCAAGTACTCTGATGTCGGATGCCGGAGCATCGGAGTCCCCGGCAAACCGAATTTATATGGCGGCACATAAAAACCGGGCACATTCCCACTCTCTCTCTCTGGATCCTGGCTCCTATCAGCTCCTTGCCTTTTGTGTTTCATTTCCGGAGCCATGCCTAACCATAAAATAGAATTTTATTTGAGACTGCTTTAAAGACCCCGAGATATTGTCTTTCCCGCTTCGGGGTATTAACCCATTACACAGCTAGAATCTCCGGTTTGGGAGTGATGAAAGTTATATTAACTTGGGTACTATATAAGGAGGAAAGGTTGTTATATTTTCATATAGAATGCAGTGAAATTGCAAAATACTCAAGAATTTCTTTGCAAGAATATTTATATTTCTCTGATTTATTGTGGACAACAATTGGTACAAAAGTATAGAAAAATATTACCCCATTAAATGGAAAACTCCGCGAGAAGTTCAATAGAAAAGGGGAGGGCAGCCATTTCCAATCACAGCCCTGAAAGCCCCTATCATTGTTTGCCACGAGCCTAAATGCTCGTCGCCATTGTCTGCCACCGACCCAGTTGTCCCATTGTGCGACGCGACGCTATGCGATGTGATGTGATGTGAGGGGCTCGACGACATCAAAGGCAGGCTCGGACTGGGTGTCCTTGCTCCGTGCTCCTTGCTCCTTGCTCCTGGTTCCTGGCTCCTTGACTGGCATATTCGCATTCTGTTTGGCTGCCAGCACGTTAGCATATCACCGATGCCCTGCCATCCATCAAATATTGCGCGTCCCACGCGAGCCTTTCGCATGCTTCGTGAAGTCCTGATGGCCCTGTGCAAGTGACTCTCCGTCAAAATTCACCCATCATTCCGGGGAAGCCAAGACTTTTTTAAAGCCCTTATTTTGCAGGGCATGAAATTTTAACTTATTTTGTTGTCTACACTTCATTGAATTAGCCTACACTGGAGCGAGGATAATAAATTGAATTAAATTGATGCGCACAGGGAAATTGTGCGGGTCCTTGCCAAAGGAGAAATTCATTTAATTTTTGGCACAAATGTCTTTTTAATTCTTCTATTTTTTTGTTGCGCCTTCAAGTGGGTGTAGTAAGCTCAATATGGCAATGCCTTGGCCAGAGCCAAAATATTGTTGACAGCAAATGCGGCACATGTGGCAGAGAAATTGCTAGGTTCTTTTTTTTTGGAAAGAGGCTAATCAAGCGTCAGCTGTGTGCCAAGTGGGAAAATGTGGAAAAATCTATAAAGATATAGTTAGACTAGGCTTTAACCTCTAGAAACTCTTCTTTCCAATTAAATAATCAAGCTTAAAGGGGTTAAAACTCGCTGGATATATAGCTAACATTTATCTCATCTATCGCGGCATTAAGCTTAAGCCGGGGTTGGTGGAGAGCTAAAGCATACTTTTCAGGGCCAGACAGATGGGCTAAATAGATGCAACAATAATTAACTGCATCAAGCTGGAGGCAGCTTGATCCTGGGCAGGAGGAGGAGGAGGACGGAGCAGAAAGCCAGGAAAGTGGAAAGGTCGAGCTGCCTCTCGACCCCCCTTCACCCCCCCAGGCAGCTTAACTTGGCATTAACGCAATTTGTCACAGCAGAGCAGACACCAGAGAGCCGACAGCTTAGCCAGCTTCCAAAACTTTGCCAGCCCCCCTTGCCCAAGGGGGGGAAAAAAAAGGAAAACATTTTTGCTTATATGCTGGAGTTGCTTTTTCTATATTTACTTTTATTTTTTATGCAACGGCAGATGGAACACTGAGCTGACAGGTGAAATGAAATTGCGTGGGCTGCATTTACACATTCTTTCGCAACATTTTATACTTCTCCACTTCAACTTCAACTTCAACTTCAACTTAAGCTTATCCCCATTCCCTGCCTCAAGGGGAAAGCCACAACTTTGAATACAAGGCTGTTGCTGGTGGTGCAACGATGGTATGAAAATGAAAAATTCCACAAAAAAACATTGACAACCACAAATATATACAAATATACCTACGAATTTCCCCCCATCCCATTCCCATTGCCACTTGTAGTTCGTAGAGGAGCAACTACAAAATGGCAGCAGACTCTGTGGTTTAAACAAGAAATACCTGGCAGGTAAGCCTCCGAAGGAAGCTTAACCATAATGGCCAAGATGGGAGAAGTAATGCTGCTGGGTGGTGCTGGGATAGTTTCTCAAATTCAGCTCCAAACGTAAGCCAAGGCTTAGGAGGGACAAGGGTGTGGCTCTGGCGATTGATGAAAGATTTTAATTTGGAAATATGTATGACTCGCAGGATATTGTCATTCTGGTATATTTATAGCCCTGAGCTATTGCCAGGCATTTATAAAAGAAAATGTAATAAAATATGACAAACAGTTTGGCCTAAAAGGATTTTCAGCTCAAAGGGAAAAATCACCTTAGTTATTTAATAACAATTCAAAAGTAGAAAAGCCATAAAAGCTAACTTTAAAATGACTTTTAAATATTGTGTTTATTTATTTGTGAAAGCGGAAAAGTCAGCTTTAAGGCAGAGACGTTTTTGTGAGGGAGAAAAAGGAGATTTAAAGAATATAACAATATTAACTTGCAAACCTTTAATAAATCTCTTCCTTCTTCTACACCTTTTCTTTTTCAATTAGCTTAATTAAATTGTAAATATTTATTAAGTCTTAGCAAGTTTACTAAGCAAAATCTTACAGAATAAGCAGCAACTGAATACAAAACTGAAAACGGTTTAAAATTGCTTTAAAATCACTTTCAAATCGCTCTCCCGCCTGACTCATAAATCTTTTCGCTCATATGCGGTCGCTGCAATTAGAAAACCTGCCACTCAGTTGCCCATTGATAGCTTTAAGCTGCCAGTGCCACTTGCTGGTTTCTAGTTTCCGGTTGCCAGTTGCCAGTTGCCCGATGCCCGTTTCCACTTACCACAAAAGCGCCCACCAGAACTAGTCAGCAAAATCGCGCATACGGCCCGTGGTCCAGGGGAGCCGAAGCTGCATCAGCTTGAATAGCAGCAAATCGCCTTAGCAGCGCTTGCGGGAAAACCCTAATAAACCAGCAAAGAAGCTGCACAGTTAAGCCTTCTGCCACTGCCACTGCCACTGGCACGCCCACTGCCCTCAGGGGCGGCGACTTCAACTTTGACCAGAACGATTTAAATCTCTGGCGGGGAATATAAATTTAAGAATGCCTCGCTCACTTATCTAAGTCTATGACTTTGGGTTAGGCGTTTGGGGTTCGGCATGAGTCACAGAGTTGGGATCTGATGAGAAGGAATGGACCGTTGCTGCTGCTGCCACTGCCGCTGCCACTGCTGCTCTTTTTATGCCCGCAATTTTGGCGCTGTCTCTTGGCGGAGGCTCTGCTGCCTCTTCTTGCTACAAATCATGATAATAAATTCCAATTTTATTTAGTCAGTGAGGCGGCAAAGCACCCTTGTCATCGTCATTGGCGAGGACGAGAACGTGGAGGAGGGTGAGAGTTAAAGGCACCCAAAATAAAGGCAACTGCTTCATCTGCTCGTCCCCAAAAGAGAGGAAAAAAATAAAAAGGGTCCCGTTTCAACTACTTGGATTAACGGTCCATTTTTATGACTTTTTATTTTATACACATCCTTTCCAGCTTCCCAGTTTGTTTGCCAGTTAAATAAATACACTCTCGAATTGACTTGGCCCGCTTAACTTTCGGCCAGACATAATCAGGCCTGATTATAATGAATAGAGTTGGGGCTGGCCAAATCGGAAAACAGCAAAACCAGGCGCCGGGACACCAGGCTCATCAGTCAGCCAGTGAGTGCAGTTGGTAGTTAGGAGTGGACCGCAAGCCTCTCGTTATTCCATCTCCATGTCACAGCTTTCCCCATTTCCTCCCCGAAAGCTGAGAGTTGGGAGCTGAAAGCTGGAAACAGAGAGATGCTGCTGCTGCTGCATCAGCGTTGGCCAAAACACATTAGCCGTGTGCTAAAAATGTCGCACAGTCGGCCCAACGCACATGTCCTTTTAAGGGGTGAGATTAAGGACTTGATGGCCCAATTACGAGAAGAAAGAAAAGGATTTAAAATAGATTTAGATTTGAATTACATGATTAATTCTTATAATTTTAAGGAACTAAGGTGTTTTTTTTGTTGGTTACTTGACAAGATCTATTTCAGAGAGCAAGATAAACGCTGATCAACTTCACGGAATGTTGCACTGTGAAAAGTAACCTCAGAGATACATATTTGTCATTTAATTCCTACTAACTATTGGTATTTCTGTAGAAGTGCATGTACTATATTTGAATTTAATTTCTTTATCAAATAGAAGAACTTTCTAAATACCCTTCGAGTACTTTAAAAGCCACCCTCGTTTGCTGGTGACTGACCGGGCTGAGGACTCCTTTTTTGTTCGAGCCGAGCTGGCAGGACATGTGGCAGTTGGCAGTTTGCTGCGCTTTCTCTTCTACCCGCCCCTCGCATCCTTTTGGCTGCGGCTCTTCATTGCCTGTTGGCAATTACAACGTTGCAATGTTGATGGCATTTTCTTCCTTTTTATGCATATGTATGCACAGGCACAGACACAGACACACAGGCACAGCAGCTGGGGGAAAAAAGAGGGTGGTAACAGGAGGAGGACACTGGCTAGTCACTTCCGCCTTGTTTGCCCAAAGGTCATAAAGGTTTTTTCATAATACTCTTTCCGCTGCTTGAGCAGCCACAGTCCTTGATTGCCACAGCCTTTGTGCAAGTCAAGCTAATTAGGTGGCGAAAATGCAAGATATCAGGATTTAAATGGCAAAGTGTATTTAATTAGCCATTGGTTTGGAATAGTGGATAGTTGCCTTGGTAATTGGGCTACAGGATTAATTACAGGATCAAGAAAATCCTTGAACGCATCGTTTATTCGGTTATGCTCAGCTTTGCCCTGCAACTTCACATTTCACCTTCCCAACGAACTCTGGTGCTTTTAATGTAAATATATCTTACAGCATTATCGCATTTGGTTAAGAGGGTAAACTTCACTCGACAGATTTCCATTGCAACGTTATCCGTAAAAATATGTACATCCTTCTGGGGGTTGATTTCCGCTTTTTTTTTTCTTTTGGCATGTTGGGTGGTTGCTGGCTTGGCTTCGCTTGCTTCCTTGCAAGTGGATACAATTTATCCTGTGCGCTCTCACACCATCCCCCTACAAAAACAAACACTGTTTTTTGTTTTAACTAAGCTATAGCTTCATTATAAAATCGATCGGGGGGAAGCAAAGAAATAGGAGTAGCCAAAGGAGTGTAAACTACCCCTTGATTGTGCAACTACGACGATGAGGGTAATGAGATTGATTATCAAAGGAACCGGGCTCTTGGTTCTCTTTTGGTCCTTCCGCTCAAAGCGCTTGATTCAATGACCGACTAAAGCTTTTCGAATTGAATTTTACAGGGAAACCCCACAACAACGTCTCTATAGAGCTCTAGAGCTTCGCTGCTCCTCCGCCTGGGTGTTAATGTCCATTGGCATTGTTGCACTGGACTCGGTCCTGGCGGGGGCCACAAGTCGACTGTGTGCAAAATAGACTGAAATTGATGATGTCACTTGATAGGGCGAATGGGTTTTTCACTTTTCACTTCTCGCTCCTGCCCCGCCCTGCCCTGCCCTGCCTTGTTCCCAATTCTGAGCTTGCTGCAGATCCTTCGTGCTCGTGTTGTTTAACAAATTCATCCTGTTGCTTGCGCTCCAGTGCGTGATGGTCGGCAGATTGCACACTCCAAGTGGCTGTGGGCGTGGCTGTGGGCGTATGTGTGTGAAATGTGCATTTGATTCACAAAAACGGAGATGTGCAAATAAGCAAATACACAGAAAACATAAGAAATTGAAGATGAAATGCCTGGGAAATGCTTTTTAAGCTGGCTTTGTATTTAAATCTTAATCAGCAAACATGACTGGCATTTACGAGGATTTAGTTGTATGAAAAATAAGTAATACATAATTAAAAGAGTTAAAATATTGCATGAAAATATGGTTCAAGTTTGTTTAAATAGATTTAAACATGAAATAGTGATAGTCAAGACTTTTCTACTTGTGTTTGGAAAGTACTTTGTATTTTTCTATTTTCTCATTAAATTTCTTAGCTTTTTCTTTAATTAAAAAATCAGTAAATTTATTAATTCCAATAATATTTCTTTCTGTATTTAATCGAAGCTTTTCCCAGTGCACTGTGTTATTTGAACATCGACGTTATTCGGTTTTTGGGAAACGGGAGACACACACAGTGGCCATTGTTGTGCATCGACCTGTTTGATTGGCTTTTCTTTTTGCACGTTTTTAATTAGTAGAGGATCCGGGGGCAAAATGTGGGTCTGCTGAATGGAATGTTTGTCCTTTGGCGCATTAAACAAACGAAATATTTCATAAGCGCATTGCGCTCTCTTGGCCACAATGCCAAATGATTTATATGCAAAGTGGCATAAGCGTGCTCCTATGTGTGTGTCTGCGTTGGCCCCTATTTTCCCCCGATTTCCCATGCCGCGTTGTTGCCTTTTACCTATGTTAGGCCGGTACAAGCCGGTAGCAATCGAGCGAACTTCACTCCACAGCTTTGGCTACAAATTTTCCAAAATTTATAACAAAGGCCTCGCACACACACTGGCGTATATGCATAATTGTGAGGGAGGGGGGTAGAGGGTTCAAGGGGGCCTGGAGTACCCCCGGGTATTGGCTACCTTACGGTTGAGTGGCTCATGGCTCATGGCTCCTGGCACTTTGGCGCCAGAGCTACGGCTTTGGGGGTCTCTATGCCTCGGAATGGATGACAATGTAACCAGGAGACTGTAAAATTTATGCACTTTTAGGATTGTTTGCAGTGTTCTCAAGAAAGCGGGAGGGAATTGTTCCATTATGCGATAAGCATTGGGAATTCTCTTAAGGTGTTTTTTGCAATACAAGAAAAGAATTCTTGAAAATATATATTGGCCAGGCGAAGTGGTTCCGGTTGAGAATTAATTGGGTTTCAAATTGAATTCCTTGTTGTTACCTCTTTTCTCTATTGTTATTTTATTATTAACGTTTAATTTGATACTTTCATGATTTTTAAACCAACTTCATTTTAAATGCAATCCTTAAACCTGGCTAAACCCTGATTATTCCTCTTTTATGCCAATGAATGCTTTGAAAGAAAACGCGAACTTGGATTTTATATAAATCTAGCAGAATCAGTCCTTCTTTTGTGCTGCTTAACTTATTGAAATTCTGCTCAACTTCACAGAAACCAAAGAGAACTAAAAAGCAAGACGATCAAATCGAAATCGGGGTGGAAATTGAATTAAAAGTTTGCCAAGAAATCAAGATAACTAAGCTTCCTTTGAAGTAAAGTCAAAAACCAACAAAAAAGTAAAGAATATATTTCTTGCAAGATCTTTGTTTATTTAAATTGTAATTTTATAGTATTTAGTTTATGTCAGTATTTTTTTTTCTCAGTGCCTAAATATAGAGCCACTCACCTTGTTTGAATTACCATTGAATTTCAATAGCTTCTTGCAGGACTTGCCGCGACTTTCGAAGTAGATTTCCTGTGGCGTGCGTCGCCGTCGCTGTCCGGAAACCGCAGCACAGCCGGATGTTGCACCTTTGCGCTGCTGCTGCTGCTGTAGTTGCAGTTGGCCCAATGGCAAATCACTGCCTGCCACCGACTGGGTGGCCTTGTGGCGACTCACGCAAAAGAGGCGGCTCAAGATGCCGCAACAGCCGCTGGGCGGCGACGCACCGGAACTGGGCTCACATCCGGTTACGGCTCCGTTTCCTGTCGCGTTGTTGTTAGAGCAGCGGGCGGATATGGTCATTAGGTTGCCATGGCGGCCAGTCGGGCGATTAACGTCCATTTCCATGTTGGCCAGCAGCTGGTCTGTTGCCTACTTAACGGCGTCGTCTTCCCTTGTTGATTTTTATCGAATTCCCCGAGTTTGTTTACTATTTTTTATTGCGGTTTTTGTGACAACTTTCCAAGGCCGGCGGCTCTGTTTGATTTTTCCCTTTTATTTTTTCCTGTTTTGTTGGTTTTTGGTTTGGTTTTCTCGTCCTTTTTTTTTTTTTTTGGGTTGCTGAATGTCTCTGTTCTGTTGTTGTTTACTGGTGGTTAAAGTCTCACCGAAAACTTGGCGCCCTTGCCACACGCACACGCACACACAGCCGCTGATGCCGCACACTCACACCAATGAGGGGAAAAATCTCGGAAAATTTGTGGAGGAAATTTAGCAGCACGGCGACGACGTTCACGGGCCAAAGTCGGCGAGCCAACTGATAAAAGCCGTGGCTTCTGCCACAGCCAGCTTCGACTTTTTCGGTGTTGCCACCCTTTGCGAGGAGAGCGAGATGGCTGCAACCCGAGTGAAAGAGAGGGAGAGAGAGAGAGAGAGAGAGCGAGCCATAGCCGAGCGAAAGAGAGAGAGTGCGCAGGTTTTGTTTGCAAACCGAGAGACATGAATCACCTTGTGTGCATGAATGAAGTAAAGTTATTACGCTTTCCCCGCTTTTTTTGTTGTTGTTGTTCCTGTCTTTTTTTTTTTTTTGTGGCCCCATAGTTCCGTAGTTCTGGCTGTTTACGTTTTCCAGGGTCAAAGTTGTACAGCCTTTCGCTTTATGTTTGTAATTGTTTGCACCCCGGCCGAGCAACGCCTCACGTTAGGTGGTAAGTTTGGGGCCCTCAAAAAAATAGGGGATTCATTGGGTCCTATGAAAAGTAATTAATTTGAAAAAGTTATTTTCTGTTAAAGCATTTGGCAACTTAAAATGGAGGGTTTTAAGAGGATTCGTTGCTACAAGCAGTAATTAATTGGAAACAATTATTTTAAGGAAATGCTGGTTCAAAAACTATGGTCAAATTTACATTTAATAAAAAAAGGATTCATTGGAAACTATGTTCATAATTAATTGAAGTAACTTTTTTAGGAAAATGTTAGTGATTTGAATTAATTATTTTGAAAGGTTTTAAGGGGGGATTTTCTGTAACAATTTATTTATTGGGAGAAGCAAAGGAGAGTAAGTTTAAGGATTAAGTTTTAGGTTATTGAAAGATTATCCTGAAAAATAGCTCATAAAATATTCTTATTGTTACAAAAAAATTACTTTTGGTAGGTTGAAAGAAATATGTTTATATATTTCAATGAAATATAAAAATAATAAAAATAAACACCTTTCCAATTATTATTAAATATTTCATAAGCATTAACAGATAATTTTGGAGATAACATATTTATAAGAAGGTGTATTTTCAAAGCATTTCATTTATTTTATTTTGGAATAATAGTTTATATTAGTTTATAAATTATTTTAATTCTTTTTGTTTATTTTATTAATCGAAATTCTTTTAAAATAAAGCTTTGCTGACCCACCAAAATTAATTGTTGATCAAATTACCATCTAACTGGAGTATCAAAAAGTTGTGAGTGCAGCCGGAAAAGCCATTTCATTTTTGGCCAAAACGAAGGAGGAAAGATGAGTGGCCCATGTCGGCCTCATGGCCCTTCCCAGACTGTGTGTGTGTGTGAGCCCTGGTTGGTGTGTGGCAGTGTCTATGACTATGAGTGCTTTCTGCTCGGAACGTAATTTCAATGTTTCAACGTAATCTTTGATTTGATTATGCTGTTGAGCTGCCTTCCCAAGGGGCGCTTCAGAGAGCCGCCCTAGTGAGTGTGTTTGCCGGCACTTGTTTGTTTGGTTTGTGCTTGTGTGTGTGCGTCTGGGCCACTTCCGGGCAAAGCTATAAACGGATTATAAAGTAATTTAATGCTTTTTGTTGCCGACAAGGAGGCCCTGGTGTGTGTGTGCCTGGGTGTATCTGCGGATGTGCACAGTTATATTTTTGGCGAGGAACGCATTTGGACAATAAAAACTTTTAATGTTTGTTGTTTGTCTCTCAATTTTATTTAGCCGCACGTCACGCATACGCCCAGTTGGCCGCGCCAAAGTTGTGCGCTCCTTTAATGAGTTGGCGGTTTAAGTTTAGGCACTGGCCAGAAAGCATCATCCCGGCCTGTAATTAATGCCACATATGTGTGTTTGTTTGTGTGATCATTTTGGCAACATGTTTATCTGGCCCAATGCCCATATATTAATGTCCGCACACACGGGGCACACGCATTCCGTTAGATTGTCACATTAATTATGTACGTTAAGCTGTCAACGTGGGCAATATTTTCGTATCCACAATGCTGTCCTGTCCTGTCCTGTTCTGTTCTGTCCTGTCCTGTCCTTCGGCTCCTTCGTTGTTTCCTTGGGGTCCACGTGCCACGTTTTGTGCCACTTCTAGCATCCGCATCCTGGCGTTTGAGCGTGTGTGCTTGTGCGTGTATCTTTTTGGCAATTCCTTAGCCATTTTTCTTGCTTTCATCTCCGGCGATAAGAGCGTCTTAGTTTATCTTTATGTCTCGGCTTTGCCGGCGTCTTGTTTCTGCTTATATCTCTCTAGCTGTTTGCCAAATAAATACGTTTGATAATGCGACACGACCATCATATTGATGAGGCTTCCGCTTGCTTAGCGCTAAATGGAATGAAGTGACAAACACAAGTTCAACAAGCAAATAGATTACACGGCCCGATATGCGTTTGTATTGTAGGTTTCGAAAGGCAGGTGGTGCAGGTGAGGAAATTAAGGTAGAAATTAAGGGAAACTTGCAGGAATTTAAAGCCCCAATTTACAGAACTCATATTTAAAGTCGGTTTATAAATATATCAATTTAGAATAATGTTCTTCCATAGTTTTTTATACCCCTGCAGCAGCGAAGGGCACGAGATCTAACGGTTTGAGCAGTAGCTCGGCCAGCTGCCTCCGAAAAAAGATAACGGTTTGAGCAGCGTGAGCAAATTGAGCCACGGCGTGCCCATCGCTGCCTTGCAGGGTATTATAATTTCTGTCAGAACCTTGAAATCAGTGAAGGAGTCATTTTCGACCCTATAAATCATATATATTATTGATCAGCATTGAAAACTGAATCGATCTAGACATGTCCGGCACATTTTTAATTTTTTAGTCATTTTTTCAAAATTTGATAAGGGGTTACATCATTAAAATTTGCAAAAAT